>JAOUZG010030349.1:446678-463884 GCA_026289955.1 Argiope argentata | reverse complement strand
GTTTAAAAAGTTATTTTCGTTCATCATACTAAGTGGTTCCATTTTTTTCTTCTTATCTTTTATCAATGCTTCATTTTCATGTTTCTTCATTTTATATACATTTGAAGCTGAATTTTTTCAAAGATATAACTGTAAAACATTAGTTGCAAGTTCTTAAAAGCATTGCACTCCATTATCGTAAATCGGTAGAATCGCATATTACTTAATTTAATGAAAGCAGTGCATTACTTCTTGTTTGCATTAAAAAAAAAGAAACAAGTTTTCGCTTCGATTTTCCAGAGTGCTTAAAGGTCTATAAAATTAAAAAAATTCCTTATCTTAATCAAAGCTCTCTATACGAAATCTCGAGAAGGTAACTCAGCGATGCATGGCATCTAAGGTCTTTAAAAAGTCACAAAAAGTAATTCTCCTGCATTTTAAATAACTTCAAATCTAACGTCACGATTTTTATGATTACCATGAAATGTTAATTATGAGTTTTCCATGAAATGTTAGAAAACGATGTATAAATGAATGCAAATACATATTGAGGTCCTTCATAATATAGATGATCCATAAAATATAATAAACTTATTATTATAACCGTTATTTTGACGGATCTTGATACAAATATATGGTATGGACTACACTTATTATGGAAGTTAGTATGGCTAGAAGAAAATTGAACAGGAATATGTAATTGTTCTTTTATTTCATTAAAAGTCGTCATAAAGTTCTTAAACAATACATAAATTGAACCAAAATTTTTAAGCGTAAAAGAAAACCGTAAGAATGACGGTTTTGAGAGTTCTAGTGTTAAGCATCTTTCTTTCTACTGATTTGAATCAAAATTTGATATTAATATACATTGTTAGGACAAAAACATATACTGAATTCCAACTATCTAAGTAATTATTTTTTACATGTTATCGCGTCATCAATATAAATATTGACAGATGGTCAAATTTTACGTAGATTTCCACATTTGATAAAAATCAATAATTTTAATTATAAAGATAATATTTCATTTAATGTATTTATCTATTTGAGTTTTTGAATTTATCAGGTTACACGAGGGCAAATGAATTAAACAGATTCATCAAAATTTTTAAGTTGATTTTTTTTACCATTAAGGTATTTATTTCTCTTTGTAAACTTCGGAAACAAAAAAAAAATCGAAATTATATGAACATTTCTTCATTTACTTATCTGATTTTAAATTAACATTAAGCTAATCTGAACGAAGTTTCTTGAGCTTCTTACTTTTAATATGTTAAAATGATCAACTGGATAAAATATATAATCAAAAGAAAAAGGTATATAATGTAACATATCAAATCAAATTTTAAACAAAATTATGCTCTTTATCATCTTTTAATTTATTTGCCATTTTGTATCAATCATAATATAATGTTACATATTTCCTTATTTAGAATGACAGTACTTTCTCTGAATATGAAAATAAATCTAAGTTATTCAAATTTAGAATAGTTTCAATGCGATCTTGATAAAAAATATTGTTAGCAAAAGTATTGATTTTTTCAAAATAAGATTCAAACATTCTATTTTTTCCATTCTTTTGATAACAATATTTTTAAATTTTATTTTTCGTTTTATTTATTTAAAATTTTTAACACTGTACGTATATTTGTCGATCAGAATTACTATTTCTTCAATAGTATTTCGGTAATTGTTAAAATATTTGTACATTTCGTGTCTTGTCAAATTATTTAAAAAAATAAAATAAAAAGAACAGTTTAAATGTTCAACAATTTATTGTATGTAATTGATGGATAATAACTTTTATAATAATAAAATTAACTGATTTATATCATGATAAATTGTTTTAATGTTATGTCTTTTATTAGTTAAATTTTTATATAGTGATTATATTATTATATACGTTATTAATTATGTTTTTATACATTGGTTAGATTGGTAAATACTTAATTAGTTATATTTTTTATATGCCAATTTTATGTTTATGTTTTAGTTACTACATAATATTATGCATTTTATTAATTTGCATAATTAAGATAGATTATATTAAACCTTCATGTATGCCAGAAAACCGTATAAAATGTATTCATATTTATAATATGGTAGGGCTGGCTGGTTCTTAGAGATTTAATCGAATCGTTTCATAGAATCAATGTCATATTCGTAAAACCGATTCTAAAAGAATTGAAAGGATCTCTATAACCGGAAATATGTCATGACGTTTTGTTTTGAAAAAGACTGAATTATTTGCACAGCTTTTAAAACATGTTTAAAAACCCTTTATTAATTAAAAGCCACTTCATTCAAAGATTCAGTTATTTGTACTCTATCGGCAAATATAAACGTTGACTCGTAAGAACATGAATCTCTAACTCGTCGTGTTCTGTCAAAGCGTCAGAGCCGATCCCAACATCATTCTCTAATCGTTCTGTTACTGGCCAGCTGTCACATAACAGATTGTCGGTCGCGTCATTAGACGCCGGTCAAAACATAAACAAAAACGTTTAGTAGGTTAGCGAATCACGCGCGTAACACATAGACTTCCGAGAACAGAGGATGCAGGGTGGTTTATCAATGGAATGTTTTGATAAACATGGTCTGTTGGTTTTATTTTTTGTACGTATTTGTTAGTTTTTTAATGTTTTATTTATAAACAAAATTTCAGATTTAGCTCATCGAATTTTTGATAGTATAAATAATATTATAGATTTTTTTTAAAAAAATTAGATTTTTCTATCCCAATTGAAAAGTTTTAATTTGCTTATACATAATAGATATTTATTTACAAATTAATTATGTAATTGTCAATTTTATTTATTATGGTTAATGTTCCATACGACAAAATCTTTAATTATTCAGATATTTGTAAATATTAATGAAATAGAAAAAAGATGTCTTTTTAATTATAATAGCTTCAAGATATATTTTCAGGCGTTAATTCGTTTTTATCTGTTTGAATATTCATCTAAAATGCTTCCAAGAATTTTTATACAGAATAATATAAATAATCGCTTGATTTTTTTGGAGGTTTTTTAATCTTATCAATTTTAATTCCGATTTAACTATAGAACAAAAAAAAAAAAAAAATTCTCATGTTGAAGAGGAAAATTAATAACGGAGCAACTAGAACTATTTCTGAAAAATCAGGAAAAGGAACAAAGTTATTAAAGAAAATATACTAAAATAATAGAATTTTAAGCTATAAAATAATATTTTATGTAACTGAAAACCATTTATTAATATGAATTTCTGAATTATAATTAACTCTTAATAAACTAAACTGACAAAGACCAAACGATGAAAAATAAATCTTTAAATATCTATAAATTAGAAACAAATTAGTATTGAATTTAAAAAATGTTATACAAAGAAATTTTTAAGTAATATAAAATTTAAGTTATTTGAATGCTTTACAACAAATATATTCTTAATATTTCGATAATTTAATTTCCTGTCCAATTTGGTAATTGTGTGAAAATGACAAAAGACCAAAATTTATTAATGGCTAGATTACAAATTCTGTTTAATTTTCTGTATTAAAATATAATATAATATTTTTGGCAAAGAAAGAACATACAATTAAATCAGTGGATTATATAGAAATATAGAGAACACAGACTTCCGATAAACTCCAAGAAATACTAAAGACGAAAGTTCTTTACTCATATAATTTTTTTCTCTTTTATACACATATTTTATTTCCATTATCTATTAAAATTAAATAATAATGCGAACCAGTTATTATACATTATCTAACAAAATATCATATGAACAGGCTTAAAATATATGTAAGATCAGTGAAAACATTCTTTCTCTAAAATAGTTTCATTATTTTGACATTTATACCAAGTAGATATACAAATGGAAGTTAAGAAAAACATAATACCCTAAAAATATGAGATATAATGTAAATATAGCACATATAAAAAGTTATTCAAAGATTCTTTATTCAAAAATAAAATAAACAATAATAATAACTTATGAAATAAGTAATAGTAATAATCTTTAAAGCTATCGGCAGAATCACAAATTCAAATTAAAAAAATATTTTTAATAAAACATATTTTAAATTAACTTTTGAAAATATGTATCGTAAATTAAATTTACCATCAATAATGATGTAAAACACTTTTGATGTACGTATTAAAAATTCCATTTTATACATGGTATATTTTAATATATCTCATGACATTCATTTTCAATGATTAATTAATAGAAAGAATTCCAAACAATCAATCATAAATGTGCTTAAGATTTTCAAGAAATAAAAAAGATGATTGCAAACATTATTGCTGTATTAATGACTATCTAATTATCATAGCAATTTTAAAATATATAACGATGAAAGTTGACAATTCACTTAAAATATAAACATTGAGTCTCTTACTAATGTGAGATTTTTTTTAGATTCTTTGGAGTTCGTATACTTTTAAAAAAAATAATTTGGAACATAAAGAAGCCGGAACCGGGCTGAAAATGACGCGTGTTAGCAGACGATAAAAACAAACAAGAATTTTCTGAAAACGAACTTACCGTTCCGATCCAGCGCAAGAACGCTCTCGTCGCGTGGCATTCTGCGGACACCTGCTATTTTGTGATGGTTCTCTGGTAGGAACGGACACAATTGGCGCAGGGTTACCACGATAGCGAGAAAACAACTCGCCAAAATTATCTTTTATTTCTTTCTAACTATAGAGAGGTGTCTTTTGTTTGGCGCAAATGGTGAATGAAAGAAAAACCACAAGCTGGTTTGTTATTTTTATGATTTTTGTTGCCAAATATAGTAGTAAAAGTTAGCAAGCAATCAAAACAGTTTTTTTATTGAGGTTATGGTGCAATTTCATGTATTAACTTAATAGTTTGTTACTACTTTGTGTTTAATACTGGCAACTAAATAAAATAGAATGTTTTAAACATTCCATTCTAAAAATAACCAATAAGAACGATTATTAATATTCTCTTTATTCGCTAATAAAGTACCATCGCTGTGATTCGAATTTTAACTCACAAAATATTTTTTAATCCATTTTATTAAATATAAATGAAAAATATTAATTTTCACGATAAAATTTTTTTATTAATTTTTAAAATACAACTGTTTTAAATGACTTTTGAGACGCGTTTAAAACTAATTTTTTTTCTATAACTAACGAATAAATTTTTAATGATACAAAAACATAGAAAGAGGCGATCAGAAGGTAAATTTTTAAAATGCATTTAAAATTTCTACGAAATACACTAGAGATAAAATATTACATATATGTATAAGATTTTAAAGATATTTTTTATAAATATTAGATGACATTGATAGATTATATGTATAACGATTATAGTATATTGAATAATAGATTTTTATGCTGAATAATAAAATATTTGTACTTTGTACGGTTAATTATTTTCAACTATCCTTACATTACCGTTTTATTTATATTGCTTTATTTGGTTTTTAAAAACATATATCTTTTTATATTCTTAATAAATTAGCAAATAACGTTTCATATTTCATTGTATTCATATTCACTTTCACAAAAACGTTCTGATTTTCTTAGAAACCGTGAGCTAATATTTTAATGAGTACAAGCTGCTCATAATTCTATCTTACTGTGAGATCATTTTAACAATTAATTTTTAGTTAATAAGTAATATTTTAAAATTATTTACGCATGCATGTACGCTAAAGCACTGTAAACGATTTGGACATTTCATGTTTAATAATTTATTTCGCACAATTTTGTTAACAATTAGAATCTAAATCAATTGTGTCACAGAGAATCAAAATTAATTTTTTTACATAACTGATTAACTACTTCAAACTGCACCTGAAAGATTCTGATTTGCTACGCAAATTATAAGAAAATGACCAGAGGACATCATAAAAATAGAATAAGCAGATAAAATTGTGGAAATTATGAGCAACGAAAAGTAAATCTTATATGTAAGTATCTCATGCAGCGATTATTCAAGAGAAAGTACACATAATCATGTATGATCAGTCATACTACCCTCCGACCATCTACGAAGGTACACGGATTTAAACCATAAGGCTGAATGACCGGACTGCAGCAATAGCAACACTGACGGGAACTGTGGCTAAGTCCGAAAGGCCATCACGGGTCACGGTACAACCCTTCCAGTAGGAGGTACATCCCGTCGTCGATGAGAAGAGCCTACCCCCAGCAGGGTGGTGCGTGTTTCCTCCAAGGTGGCGAGATCCAACCCCAATGCAGGAAGCATATCATCCCCATTTCGAGGTATCCGTCCGGGGTGGATTATGTATAATAAGACATAGACAGACTCTCCGAGCAACCACGAAGACATACGGATTAACCATAAAATTGAATGACCGGACCGCTACAGCAGCAACACTGGTGGGAACTGTGGTTGAACTGGGGCAATCACGGTACAACCCTCCCCGTAGGAAGTACGTTCCTTCATCGTTGAGAGGAGTTCAACCCCCACCTATCACCCACCAAGGGTGGCTAGATCCAACCACCATACCGGAAGCATACATACCATGGGGGATGAATTATGTAAGATAAAATCATTATAAAGCTTTATTGCTATTACTGAGTTTCCAAGAAAATCGAGAACCTATATTCTTATGAGGCAACTAATTCTAGCACGCAATTAGCCTCTTCTATAATCTTTTAGGTGGTCTATGCTAATTGAACAAACCGCAGTTTTCAGTGAACTTCACCCTGTGGGGAAATAAACCAATTACCATTCAGAATAGCCATATGCCCTAATTTGCTGTGCATAGTAAATATTTAACATATTTGAATATCTTCTTTCAAAATAGTTTTTCTTTTCTATATTATTTTACACTACTCTTATAAAATAGTTTCCCAAACAATATATTATTAAGAACACCCGTTAAAGTTGTAGTCGGATCTTCAAACTTCAGACAGGCTTCTGTTAAATAATTAGTATCCAGAATTTCATAACTCGGTCCGTTTTAATCATAGAAATATGGTCTTCTTTCGTTTAAAACGCTAGGTGTGCCAAAAATATTTCACAGATTATTGTTGATAGGATTAAAAAACTGTATAGCGATTAAATGCTTGGTAATTTTTCAAAAGTATTGTCCAAAACAACACAAAAAACAATTCTTTAAATTCTGTAGAGCATTTTTCCTGAAATTGGAATTTATGTTGGAAAATATAAATTCCTGAATGTTTATCCTGAATTCCGTTGCCTTAGTTTTCTGTAACAGAATAAAATTGAATTGAGAAAATCAAAAACTTTTATCCATATAAATTTTGCAAGGCAAAAACTCACAAAATTTCAAGACAAAGATATATTTTATTTGATAGAGTTATGAATTAACATAATGTATTCCCTTCTTATTTAACAATAAAATCATTAAAATGTTTGCATTATGGACCATTATCATATCTTTACTTAAGGAAAGAGGAATAATACGCGTAGAATTTTAAAGAAATTTGCGAAATACGGTTATAGATAAGGGTGTACACAAATACTTAATGTGCAAATACTTAATATTGACAAACGCTGAGTTTCTTAAACCGTTTTTGTGTACAAGGTATAAAGAAAGCTTGATTCTTTTATCTTTATTTTGTTTTTAAAATTTACTCTTATTTGTTTAATTGCAATACCGTTCTCTTCCAAAAACCTAAGGTAAAAAAGACATTGCATGCATTTAAATCCACGAATTAAAACAATGAAAAGCGTTGTTCTAAAATATGATGAGAAACATTTTTGAGAGTTTATTAAAATTAAAGAAACAACTATATAGAAATAACATTGATGTTACTGAAAATTTAAAATTTTTTTATTTCGTTGTAGAATCTGTTTTGAGCAATAATATTCAGAAAAAAAAAAAAAAAAAGATTTAATTTGTTTAATTACAAATTTGAGGGACACTTTCATTAAGAAAGTAGTTCATTTAGAGAAATTGATTATGAAGTAAAAATTTGTCTACGCTTAGGGTTAAGTTTTAAAATTTTGACTCATTTTACATCAAACTATAAACATGAATTTTTATATTTTTGATATCAATGCTCCAAAAGACTTATTATCATCCTTCTAATGTGAGAACCATGAAATAGATTATTAAGGAAGCAACTCCATTACCTCAAAAGCTAATATCTGTGTCAATTAGCCTTGACTTTCATAAGATAAAAGATAAACACTTGGAAGAGAATATACAGGAAGCAGGTAACAACACTGAAAATGAAGAGTGCTAAATAAAACAAGACGAAAAGTACGCACACACTTTAAACGTTAATGCATTTTTAAATGGACCAGAAAATGAAGGAAGATGACTATCGCCTGATTAAGCTCTTTGTTTGAGGTTCTCATAAATAACGGACTTTGAAAGCTTTATAGAAAACTGTAAGATTAAATTGAAAGAAACACGGGGCTTTTGAATTAGATGATTGCAACCAGGACAATTCAGATGTTTCCTGAAACATGACGAAATTCCCAATTTTTTAAATCAAAAGCTTACTACGGGAATATTTATTTTTCTGTCTTACAGAATCTTATGAAAATGTTCCATTTTTCTATATATTTCATGCTCCATAATGAATTGAATAATTGATTGAAAATTTCAATTTTATCAAATAATTCAGTAGTTAATATATCTTAAATCACCGCCGTGAATTCGGTGTATTTCAGAGGCTGATATATAAATGAGAAGAACGCATATTCGTTATAAACAACATCTTTTATTACAAATTTAACATTGTTGATGTAAACCCCTTAAAAAGTAACGTTAAAGATTATTCCAGGCAAAAATCTTTATTTTCCCACCGTCAAATGAGTAAGACTTCAGTTTCCGCCCCTTGCTAATGAGACTAGGCTTAACATGTTTTCGCCCGATTATTCAAAATGATTCAGTTAATTTATTAATGTTTTTTTTTAGTGATTTTTGTAATGAATCGATTTCGACATTGTTAATTATTCGATTTTCCTTTTGAAACACTTGATATTAAATAAGATAGAATAAAAAAAATTGAAAATTTCTAATCTGTATAACGTTACCGAAACTGAGGGAGAAAATTCAGTTATTTGCGTTGCCCCAATTGGTGTTGAAAATTCATGCATGTGCAGTGTGTTCTAATTTATTTTCGATGGATATGGACTTGATTTTGTTTGACTAAATATAATTTATTGATAAATTATTTATATTAATTGCAATTATCGATAAAAAGTAACTGAAATAAATTTTTTCGTCGTTGGCCTAAGTGGGAAATGACTTAATTTTTTATTACTTGTTTTTATCAATATTGTGTTTATTATTATCAAATATTGTTAATAATTATATTATATATTATAATAATTATAATCATATATTATTCAGATTATGTTTTTTATTATTTTCTTAATAGTTTGTTTATTTTTACTTACTTCCCGTGTCCAAGTATCTGCAGTACTGAGAAAAGTATGTAAGCATTGAAAAAATATTCGAACTAGAGATTCTGATTTGTTAATCTCCACATTTTAGATCTCCCACTTTTCAAAAAACATTTTTTTTGTAAGAGTTCACCTGTCTGGGACAAAGATAACTAAAAGGCTCTTACAGCTAGCCAGATGATGTTTTATATACGAATTTTACACCAAATTTGTAGATTTCTATCAAATTTTGAACATAAAAACATTCAGAGGAAGTCTGTCCATCCGACTGTTTAAGTACAGAAACACGAAAGCAGCAAAATGAAGAGAGTAGATAGATAAAACTCTTGTATGGAATATTTAACCTCTACAATGTAGATATTTGATAAATTTTGAGCCATGCCCAGTTCCGGCTGGACTGTGTGTCGGTCTATACTTTAAAAAATATGTAAATTCGATAGCTCAAACCCTCAATGATTCAAATGTATAAAATTTGGTACATTTGGTATATCTGTGATGACAAGGGGAGCTTTCTGTCAAGTCTATTTCAATCGGTTCATTAACCGCATAACAAATTCCATTAACCATCCACAATTCCATTAACCGCTTAACAAAGATATAATCACTGAAAAAGCTGTCAAAGATTACACGATAGTTTCAGTAAAAATACTAAATTCATGGTAGAGGTTAATATTTCATAGTTATTGTAAGCCAATATCATGTAAGATAATAACTTTATTCTTTAATATAATATCTTTATCAGAAAGTATACGAGAAAGTATTGGGGAGACCAATCTGTTGTCTATTTTATGCGATTTATTCGCATGCAGATAGGAATCTAATTATTTTTAAAATTGCTACCTGCATCTGACAAGTTGTTCATCTGTCAGTATTAAGTAAAACATTATGAATCGAATTAGACTCATTACATGCCTTTTCAGTAGAATTGATAAAAAAATTAAATTAGTTCAAAGCTTTTCATCAAAAAGATTTGAATCTTTGAAGGTACATGAAATAACTTCCTCAAATATCTTCCTCATCATCTCCTGAAATACCACCAGAAAATTAATCTTCTGTTGATTCATTAATCTTGAATCATCTTACGGAAAGCTTTTCTGAAAGATTTCCCTCTTATTGGAAACGAAGAAATGATGACTAAGGCATAAAATGCGTAAATATTGGACGAGAGAGAGGGGAGTGTATAATTAAAACTTGGCGTCCTTTGAGATTTCTAACGGAAATAAGGGTGATGAAGTATCTAAAAGTCAATTGCTTTCAACTGAAATAAAAATTGGCGAAATCGGATATTTATTTAAGGCTAGAGGAGTAATTCTTTGATTTTACAAAATATCTTCAATATATTTGATATAGATATTTGATCTAGAAGGCTGTTACTACGTGTACATTAATAAATTTAATAAATAACATGCAGTATCGCCTTTTTCTTGTGAGCGATAGCATACACACAGAGATATACAACAAAATTGTGCTAATTTTTTTCTTTAACTTTAAATATGTATGTATAAATATTTTGAAAATATAAGTCTAAGTGCAAGAGTAAATATTTTGAAAGAAAAAAAAAGCTTTTCTTTGACTGATTTATTTCAAAATTTGGTTCACATCTTCAGAGCTGGCTTAGTGATCACACACCAAATTTCAATTAATAGCCACTGCGTCAGTTATTTATAAATTGTGCCAGTGTAACACGACTGCACCCTCGACTGATCATTCAACAATAAACATGGCATCTGTCTGGCTGATAATCTTAATTTGGATTTATTTCGGAAATATGGTTTTATATGGTCAGTTTCTTTAAACATCATGTTGACGTGCATTTTTATGAGGTTTTGTTTGAGGAGAAACATTGAATTTCTAACTTTTTCTTAGAAGATATACTATAATAAAAAAATCTCTTCTCATATTATTAAAGCTTTTATAATAAATTGGTTTTTATTTAGATAACCAGATAAAAATTGCTGTTCAGTACAAGAATTTGTACTAAACATATAGTAGCTTGATAAACAAAATAGAGCTAATTTCAATACCACGTCTATTAGGGTATTTATGATTGATGAAGTTGAGCAATTTTTACTGACTTTATCATTTGTTGTGAGAAGGTTATCATTTTGACAGCATCTCTTTACAACTTCTGGTTGTGCGGATAAGAAGAGGGAATGAAACATCAACTTAACCCAATGACATATGTTATTAAACTGTTAAAGCTATGTATAAAATACTGTTGAAATATACATTACGATCACGATAATAATCATGCAAAAAAATCGAAGACCATGACAACGAATGGCGCCAAGTTATAACTTTTTTTAATCGATAAATCCCCAAATGTGTTATTCCTTTTCCTAAATTTCTTATTAAATTATTTAGTTTGGCGAGGTTTGATAGGTTTGAATAGAAAATTTTCCGCTTTGGGTTGTGCGGAATGTGTTAGGATCACCCTTACAGCGGATGATTTAAATTGCCCTATGACCGAACTCGTAGCGTCAGTAATTATAGCAGAGTAACATAACCACAGTACATGAGCAATCCTTTTATATTGTGGTTATGATATTGGGATACAAACACTAACGGTGAGAGTTCACATACTACAAAGACCCAGAATAAGCACCAATCATACAGCTGTTATGACGCCCTCTATCGGCAGCAGAAGTTGTGAGGCGCCTTTAATACAACAACCAACATCACCATCAACTCACACACTTAGCGCAAATATATAATTTGTTTCACTACCGACTCACTGGTGGAAAAATATGTGGTGAAAGCTTCATAAGCGAAATAAAATCTAAGGTGCACCAGTAATTGCATTTGTACTGTGGTTATGTTTATCGGCTACAAACGCTAACGTTGTGAGTTCGGTCCTAGGGTAATCTAAACCATCTACCTTAGAGTCTTTACTTAATACTGATTCTTCTTTTTACCCAAATAACGCCTAATAAAACAAACAAGAGAAAATAACAAAATAGTGTCAAACTAACGAAACAGCACTTAATAAAATTTCAAACAAAAATATTAAAAAATGAAATAAATTAAAAGGACTTCTACTGATCTTGGAAGGTGAAAAGGTCCTAAAACTATGGTTCATTATACAATTTAATCTTGTTTACTAAAAATGATCTGTTAAAGCTTAAGATTAATGCACGTTTTTTCAATCTAAGAGACAAAAACTTTCCAATCGTTCAAAATTCCGCTATTTTGGACAGCTGCCAAAAATGGTGACAGTCGGCTTCCAGAATTTCAATAAAAATTGTCATGATTACATTTGACAAAAAATCGTTCCAAAGTTATTTAACTTTGACGACCATATATTCATTTTAAGTATAGCCAGCGATTTTTATTATTGAGATCCTCAGAATCGGGATCGTCATCAGTGTCAGAGGAGGGAACTCCACCAGAATAAATCGAGTCTTTCATCTCTGAAATTCAAAAATAAAGCTGTCATTTAACTTTTTCATAAAACTCAGTTTTTATATTTTTTGTTTGTAGGATTTTTAGCAGGTTTATTGTATTATTACTGCTTAATTTTGGTAACTGCATTTTTCTTAAATCGAATACCTGCATAGGTTTTAAAATCGTAATAAAACAAATGTATCTTTAACTATACAGCTTAGAATTGATTCTCAACTACGTTAAGACGTCCAATTGTAGGTTTATGACTTCAAATATCTCATAAATAATGCATTGCATTTAGCAAAAGCACTTTTATCACTTGAGGGAGCTATCGCTATTTCAAAAGTTCATTGAATTAAAACAGTGAGATTTGAAAGACAAAACGTTAAATTGTTAGTCATAAGATTTAGAAAAAAAATCATTTACATATCAGATACATAAATTGCGAGAATAATTTTTGATCAATCCTTTCTTTTTTTTTCATTTAAGAGTTTTCCTCCTTTTTACTGATATGAAATTGATACATTTGACGATAATAATCTTCTCACCACAACCAAATCAATTTTTAAAAATACCCATCTTAATTTAAATTATCAGATAAACAACTGCGTCTTACTTTCATAATTTTATCCATCACGAGTTTTTGAAACTTAGTATCATGAATTTCGTAGTCCAAAATGAATGACCGATGTTTCAGCCTAGGAGTGAAATGAAGTAACGTGACGTCACGGTCATATGACAAAAATAAAGGTGGATATCATGTAAAACGAAACCGCCCATTGCTTTATATTTTTCCTCCTGAAAGATAAACAGTAGATTTAACAATTAAAGTTAAAGCGACTGGATTTTTCTGACTCTTTGGCGTCCAGTCATCCATGACTAAATTATCCCAATCAAGTGGTTAAAAGTGAATTAATTTAGATGACAATTTTGAAAGTCAAATGTAGCTGTTAAAGCAAATAAAATTGTATCTAATCAGAAGAAGTGACCTTCTAGAAATTTCTTTGCATATTTTCTAATAAATGTATTTGTGCATTATTACCATATGTCATTGATGAACATAATCATGAAGAAACATATCAGAGTGCGATCGTTGGCGATTTTTTATTCAGGGGCAGTTATCCTTGGGACGAATCCTTCAGGGGGCACCTCGAAATGAAGATGAGATGCTTCAAGGATGGTGGTTGAATCTCGCCACCCTTAGAGGGTACACTTATAGGAGGATATTAGACTCCTCCCGTCGATGATGGGACGTACTTCCTACGGGGAGGGTTGCACCGTGGCCGGTGATGGGCATTAGAACTCAACCACAATTCCCTCCAGTGTTGCTGTGGCAGCGATACGGGCATTTAGTTTTATGGTTTAAATCCGTATGCCTTCGTGGCGGATCGGAGAATCTAGGAGGTTAATAAATACATGTCAGAAAACTAAATGTGTTTTTTAAACCCTTATATTCCTCATTGAATAAAACCTTTGTCTCCAAACCATAGTAAGTATAGAAACGATTGGGATTGACTACACCTTATCGATGATGGGATATACCACCTACAGAATGAGTTGTATAATGGTTGACGATTGTCCTTAGTTTCAAATAACAGCTTCGGCCTATGTTTTTGGACCGATCTAGTCATTTAATTTATCCAAATGCCTTCTGGATAGGGGAGTAGGCACTTTTGGCCACAAGCCTATAGGTCCAGACAGATTACTTTTGAATTGATTTAAATTAAAATTTGATAGAAGCCCACAAACTCAGAGGAGACACCACATATCAAATTCCTCTCGTTTATCCAAAGGCGTTTTTTAAATATTCAATTAGCAGACAAACAGTCATAATTCTAGAAATAGGTTTTGAAAATTCAGGATGGTCTAAAACAGGGAAATCAGGTGAATGATATCTAATAAATGTACTCAAAATCTAGAGTTCGAATATCTTGATAACTGCATACTTTCTCTTTGTAAAAAAAGTTTCCTTTTCGCATAAAAGAGAAAGAAAGCATAATGATTTAAAAGAAGGAGACATAAAGGTTCGCCATCAGAAAGAAAAGTGGGAATTGAGAAACATATAAAAGGGGGTGGGGACTTCTAAAAGATTTCAACGGTGCACTTTACCCGCCAGGTGATTCCATATTATAAATTAATAATTCTATTAGCAGGAGTGATTTGCATAAAACTTACTTTTATACTCTCTAATAAAATCTTCCCTGAGGGGGCACCTCGTAAAGAGAACGAGATGCTTCCGGAATTGTAGTTGATCTTGCCGCTCTGGAGGGTACACTAATATGTGGGAATTAGGCTCCTCCCATCTCTGATGGGATGTACTTCCTACGGGAAGGGTTGTGCCGTGGTTGGTGATGGCCCTTAGGACTTAACCACAGTTCTTCGCCAGTATTGCTGTTGCTGTATTCCGGTCATTCAACCTTATGGTTTAATGTGTGTGCCTTTGCGGTGGATCAGAGAGTCTGGCTTGACTTTCTTTCTAATATAGGTGTCATCTCCTCTCCCCTCTGCATAAAATTATTGACTTAGAGAAAAACTGTGAATTCTACGAATTCTCAAATTTTCATTTGCAAAATTTCGCATATGAGTATTGAGTGCTTCATAATACGGTATAGAAAACCGAATATCATTCGGATAAACTTTTTTTTTCAGTCCAATGAATCCAAAATTTGACACTCAAGAACAATTTTAATAGCAAGATTATATAGTAAATTGAATTTAACCAAGTCGCGGTTTTTTTAGGTTGTCATGTTTATACGTATAGATCGACAGACGATCTAGACGGACTCGATTCAAAATTTAAAATTTTTTGAAAGAATGCACATTTTAGGTGCTAAAACCGTGTACTAAATTTTATTTAACTGAATTTTTTTTCGAGTTATAGCGTTTATATGCATTTTAAATTACAGATCGGCATGCTGTCAATCCCTTGTCAGATATAATTCAAAATTTAACTCGAAATCACATTTTTCTGTGGCAGATTTTTGTTTTACTCAGTCAGGGAGAAAAGCGTTCAAAATACATATTCAGTTTCCTGATACTTATGCATTAACTGCATTCCAACAATTAATATCAAAATAAATCGGTAAAGTTCTGGCTAGTATAGGATCTTTTGCATTTGCAAACAGCATACGGTTGATAATATGCAAGTACGTTTATCAGACAGTATGTTAGAAAATTTCTGGGAAAAAAATCATTTTTGATTTGATTGATGAGACATATTGGCATGAAACGAGATAGGATTCTTATGAAATGAATATCGCACATCAACAGCTTAGCTTATCTAACATTTAACAGTACACTGCCATTTACAGTAATGGGTTGTCGCGTTCCCCCTCCCCCTTTTATAAGTCAGTATGATAGGAAATTTCAGGGAAGTGACCCCTTTTGATTTGATTGATTAGATAGATTGGCATGAAAAGAGATAGGATTCTTATGGCATTATTATCAAATAACAGCAGCTTAGCTTATCTAACATTACCTTTACAGTAATGTGTTGTAGCTTTCTTTTCTCTCTACTAAATGTGCAATGGATAAGAAAAAAAGTAATACAAAAAAATTTAAGGCAGTTCTTACTAAGGTCAACATAAAAAATTATAATAAATTTAGTTACTTTTTATTAAATAATTACAATTGTTGTTCTCGTGTTCCGCCTTACGACGGAAAGAGGGGTGCAGTAGCTTCAGAGGGTATAGACCCCTGAGCACCTGAAGGTAGAAATCTGACATCTAGCACACACACGTCACAAACTTTATTTGAGCGGACTTCAATAATGCATTTCATTCATTCATCCACAGATTGTACTTTAGATCTAGAACATAGAACGATCATCTCTGACCCAGTACCCCCAGTGATATTACTCTCCACACGGAGAACTTTGTGACCACGAGAGATTTAACTTCCCCTTTATATGGAGAGTTCTCGGCTGGCGGGTTCGAACTCGCAGAATAACGGATGCGAATTCAACATCCTATCAACCGGGCTATCATAACCTAATAACAACATTTACTATAAATAATTGATCAAAAGATTATACTAGCGTTGGATTTTCAACTCCAATGGAGGATTCACAGCCAATTGAGGCAACACAAAATGCGTGAATTTTCTACTTCAGTTGAGGTAACGCAATTTAGATTAGAAAATTTTAATTTCCTTTATTCTGTATTACTTTAATTCGAAAGTACTTCCTAATGAATCAGAAAAAAATCGGTTAATTAACAATGTTTAATTTTAAATGCTATTAAGCTCTAAGAAAATAAACAGAATCATTTGAAACAATCTGCCGGAAACCAGTTACGCTTAACCTCATTGGCCTTGTAGAAAAAATAAACTGAAATCGCTACTTATTTGGTGATGGAGAAATGTAGATCCTTTATTTATCGAGGGTACTTTAAAGTACTGAGGTGAATGCTATATAAGCTAGATAATATCACTCGAGTCGAAGTTGACTTTAGGCTTGATCGGTATG
>JAOUZG010030349.1:432233-446668 GCA_026289955.1 Argiope argentata | reverse complement strand
CGCTCGTCTAATCCACCGACTCACTGGTGGGAGAGTATGTGGTGAATGTTATATAAGCCAGATAATATCACTCGAGTCGAAGTCGACTTTTGGCTTGATCGGTATGTTACTCGGCTACTAAGCATAAGATTAGGAGTTCGGGCCTGGCGCTATCAGATACTCATTGGTAGTACCTTTAAAATCCGGCTGATACCTTCACAAAAGGTTTTTTTAAGTATGAAAGAATACGAAGAACATTTGTCCTATAGAAAACAGTAGATATTATCTAAAAATAAAATTAAAAATCTTTTATTATTAATTTAATTAATTAAGTAATTTTAATTTATCGCAATTTTTTTTTCTCCTTCCCTGGGTTTATTCCGTTCTGAAACTTAACTATTGGTTCAAAAATAAATTTGAAAAATTGATGGTTAAATAAATTGGTGCATAAAGGGTTAATATAAAGATAAAACTTTATTTCAATCAATTTTAAGAATAGTTTTATTCATGCCAAACCAAAGTAACAAGTTTCCTTTCCATAGACATAATTTGAAATATCAAGGTAAAAACCTTTTTTCATGTTTCTATCGGACTCGCCAAAAAGAAAAATTCGTCGCTGTAGATTCTGAGGAAAACTAAACACAACCTGTCATCACGAAAACCTTTCATCAAACGCCCCATTTTTCACCTACAAAAACCCCTTCACCCTGCTAATAACTCATCGTCACCTTGCTCTGGCGGTTTTCCACCGCTTTCCGAGAACTGTCATACCCGGTTGCTCACGCAGTTAGACAGAGAACTAAAAGAAATTATACTTGCGAGTCGGCTCGGAAATCTTTCACCATCCACTTTCTGCAGATCGTCGCGAAGATGAGGATTTCATTTGTGTTAAGTTATGCTGGGGATTTTCCATACAATGGGGACATTTTTTAATGGAGCCCCGAAGTTTGCTGACGGGTTGGTAAAGGTAGTGGCAATGAAATTTTAATGAAAAAAAAAAAAAAAAAGATAAACTTTCTTGAAAAATGTCGCTATGTTAAGTTTGATGGAGTATAAATTAGAGTAATTATTAAAAAGTATTCAATATTTGATTTTAAGAAATTGTAAGCGTTCGTCATCTTGATTTAAAAAATAAATTATTATGCAATCAGGAAAATTAACATAATAAATAATTGAAAATTTAATATTTATTGAAATATTTCGAATAATATTTTAGAAAATCCCAAATTAATATTTAGAAAAAATTATGTTTAATACTTTCATTCCACGGAATGGTATTTCGTGGGAGAATAAATAAAAGCAAATGATTAAAATTCCAAAAAATATTTTTAGTGTAAATGGCAACGTGCTAGAAAATCAACGCAATCATAAAAAGTATCTTAGATATTTTCAATCAGTGTGAATGAAATGACAGCGCATATGTAATTAAATAAATCTGTTAATTTTTTTATATCCTTATTTAGCATTTGGGGATTACAGCCTTTGCTGCTAACAGCTCCAATGCATCCATTCCCATAATAATAATAGAATCTAATTTTTATTAACAAGTAAAAAAAATTAAGTCAATTACTACTTAGGTCAATAAAGAATTTTTTATTTTAGTTACTTTTTATTTAATAATTACAATTAATACTAATAATTTATCAAAAATTTATTGATTTTCTCAAAAATTGAACTGGCATTCTTCACATTCACCTGAAAAATACGAAAATCCTTGCATTTTACCGATCGAAATACTGCCTGTTGATTTCAATTTTCATTATAAACTGCTGTAATTCAGTTTTTATTGCAAACTGTAGTTAAAGAATTATAATTAAATTTAATTAATGAATCAATATTTAAAAAAAAACTGTATTAGCATCGAGTGTCATCCACCATAATTTTAAAATAATGTGTTTAAATTTTAGTGCATCTGAATTTTCATACCGAAATTTCATTTATTATTTTCTTTTTACACAATTATTGTGTTCAGAACATTACTATCGTTTTTGTGTATATAAGAATAAAGTGTTCTTATGCTCATTGATGCAACCGATTGTTCTTTTTTTTTTCTTCTATTTTTCATCTTTCCATATTTGTTATTCGAAATGAAGGAATTTTTCAAAATTTCAAAATTGATTCTTTAAAATATAAATATTCTTTCAATGTATTTTTCGAAAATTAAATAAGTTATTACTGAATAGAAAACTTATTGTTACTAAATATTTGGATAGATTATTATACATCAATAACATTTTGCAATCCATTTAATTTCTTAATTTAAATAAAAACAATTTCTTCCGATTCTTAAAACGAAATTCCAATAATAATAATATAAACTTTTGAATTACAGAGTTGATTTTGAAAGATCGATAATTATATAAATTTGATGGTAATCAATGAAATAAAATCTTAATTACGAATTCTTCTTACGAATTGTGTTTTGACCCTCTGCAGGAAAATTGGAATTTTTCTAATCGATATAAAAGAAACCATGTAAAATCGTGTAAAAGTCATGACACATTCATGCCCAAAATGTTTAATTCTTATAAAATATTTTTCCTCTTATGGAAGACAGACAATTATTTTAAGAAAGAATGGTATTACTGAAGTACATGATAACTATTGTTTTTATGTGTGTATGAAGATAGTCAAAAACATTCGTACAGCGATTCATAACCCATATTATGACATTTTTTTTGAAAATTAAGGTTGTTTCAGAATTTTTTATTCCAATGCAATAAAAAAAATGACTGAATTAAAAAAGATAAAGTAACTGAATTTAAAAGGGATTTTTTTCTACATAAATTAATGTTTGAGTGAAATAAAGTGTTATAAATTTTAGATTAAAAGATGCTTGAGGTAATTAAGTACAGTTATTGAAGAACAGATATTGAAGTTACTGAAATAATGCAACATGGTAATTTAAGGTAAATTAAATGTTTTTGGAAATGAAGACACTAAAAAAAACCCCTCAAAGACAGACATATTGCAACTTTACAGAAAAAAAGTATGGAAACTAGAAATATCCTTTAAAGAGGACGTTATTATATCTTTATGAAATATTTTAAATCAATGTATTATCTCATATAATGTGGGTCATTTTTAATATATTATTAATTTCTGTATAGAAAAAGAGAGACGAAACGAGATGTATATTAACATCAACGAATTTTTCTGTATGAACCACGATGATAATAATTGCAGTCTTTTAATTACTGCGTAATCAATCATCTCAGTTTTATATTGATCTGAAAGCAGATTTGTTCTCCTGTTCTGTCAATAAGAAGTTAAAAGTTTCCATAAAATAAATTCCCCGTTGAGGAAATAGAAGGTGTTGAAGATCCAATTGATGAAATGCCATATTTATGTTTTATAAATCTATTATATTTATTTTAAAAACCATTCTGATTTTTTTTATTCGAAAAACAAAGCTTTTGCTTTCTGTTTTTCTCTTTTCTTTTGAAAGAAAAAAATCAATTTAAAAAATTGTTTTAAAAAATCTGCTGAAAATTGTGTTATATCATTCGATAGTTTCTATTCGGGACAAAATATCACTCGTTGTCTCAAATGCGTAAGAGTTGTTATAATTGTTTAATTTGCAAATTCTTATTAAAAGGAATTGTTAGTAATAATAATAATTAATAAATTATTTAAATTCATAAATTTCCTGACGGTAACCTGAATTAAAATATTGCTATTTTTTTGAAATAAAAAGTTAGCTTTATATTAAATCAAATCAACTAATTAGAAAACAGATTAACGTACTATAAATAGTCTGCTGATGGAAAAGGTGTTCTTTTCATATTCTGCCCTTTGTTTAATGAACGGCATTTTAAGTGCTATAATTACAGAAAAATATGCATTTTTCCTTTAAATAACCGAATTATTCCGATAATACGAAATAACTTTCAGTACATTCATTTTCTTTTAATGTGTTTGATTATATAGAAGTATCTTCATAATAGATGGCAGCACGAACATATTGTTTCAATTGCTAAAATTATAAACACACATGTCCAGAAAATATTTTTAAAGGAGAAATACAGATTTATGGTAAAATATGATGAAAATTGAAGAAATTTAATTGCAGAAAATTCGAACACATTTTCTGGAATTAGTTTACAAAAGATATCTCTTTCATTCGTGAATATATTAGTTAAAAAAACATATACTTTTTCTTTGATTTATTCTTATTTTAATTTTTTTCTTTGTATAAATGTAAATTTTTTAAAGTGTTTTCTTGGCTCTTCTCTCCCCCCCCCCCCAGTTTTGTAGAAGTGCACCATCCCACTCTATCACTAAAATCGACAAGTCGCAACTCGAAAAAGAATCGATCCATATCATGTATCTATGAGATGATACATTTGAAATTTTTTCATTCTATTTATTCATTTTAATTTTTAGTTTTTTGTCGCAATTAGTTTCATTTCATTAATTTCTATTTCAAGTTTTGAAACTGCTGGAATTTAACCTCGGAGCAGATAACATGTGTGTTAACTGTGACCACGTGTGATTTTGTTTATATTTACATTTTATTATTTTGTCTTAGCGGCAAAAGTTGAATTTTCAGAAGAAATCTAGTCAGTTTCTTCTAGAATTCTTTAAACAATTGCTTAAACAGTAGTCGCATGTGTTTTTTATAGTTCATATGTGTAATAAATTATTCCCACTATAGAAAAATATTTTGCATTTTCTGTAAAAGTATCGGTTTTACAAATCCAAAGGATGGCAGATGAACCGCATTATGTTGTTTTAGATACTACGTGAGTGTATTTCCTCATTTCACTATATAATATTTTTATCTGATAAATTTTCCGCTTTGATAAAGGAATATCTTTTAATTTATATGAAATCAATCAGTATTGAAGGATTTAAGAATTTAAACGAAACGAGCGGATAATCGATTAGATGTTATTAGTTTACAAAATTTATAAATTCTTAAATCATAATGCCATTCAATTCTTTTTCAATAATAGGTTCATAAAATGATGTATGAACTTATTTTCCATTCTGAACTTTTTATGTAGAATGTAATACAATATTAAAGGTATATATAAATATTTTTAAAAATTCTTCTCTTTTTTTGAGTTTATTATTTACCTTCTCTTTAATATGTAATTGGATGATTTTTTAAATTATATTTTGTGTTAAATTCAACAAGATTTATTTTTGTACTTATTTTTGAATTCTGAAGTATATGTCATCAAATGTATGTTCAAATGATTAAATATTGTGTTTTAAATAAAATGAGTATTTCATACTAAGTATAAAACTTTATTCATTACAATTTAAATTTTGAAATCAGTTACTTAAGAGATTTGATTTTTAAAATAAAAGTTGTAATTTTGGAATGAAATTATTTAATCTGACTATTTTCTATATTATGCAGCAGATGAACAATTTTAGTGATAATGTATCTGTTATAGTAGAATTATCAGAATTAATTTCTTTTCTTGTAAATTATAGAATGGGCACCATTGAGTTTGAGTTATATTGGAAGCATGCACCCAAAACATGTAAAAACTTTGCTGAATTAGCAAAGCTAGGATATTACAATAATGTTATTTTCCATAGAATAATATCTGATTTCATGATTCAAGGTGGAGATCCTACAGGAACTGGTATGCTCTTATTATTTATTATTTAAACATTGTACATATTTTTTAATACAAAAAAATTGTTTTCTTATACCATCATTGATGGTTATTGTCAGAATAATGATAATAATATTCCAAAATGTGTTATAATTAATTTTGTAAATGAAAAATAGTTTTAAAAAACCAGTTTTAATTTATAAATGGAAGACATACTTATACTGATATTGAATTATAACATTTTTTTTAACGAAAATACCAAATTATGAGAACTATTCATCTATTAAAAAATGAGGTTTGAAATTTGAAAAATTTCTTTCACTCAATTTGTTAAATTTAAGAATGTGTCAAAATTACCAAACTCCAATAAATATAAGATATCAAGATTTTGCTATTTCTGGTTGCATTTCCGGCTTGACTTGGTTATTCAAGTTTTTTTTCTGGCTATTTTGAGCTACATTACACATAAAATGCCAAGATTTTGCTGAAATGTTTACATTTGATTATTTTAAGATTATGCCAAGATTGTTAAACTTCATTATACATAAAATGCATAAACAATAAGATTTCACTTAATGACTATAGTGCATTTTTGAATCTTATGCTTAATTTGAAATACTTGTTTAGTGAAGCATCCCATAGATATAGCACATCTAAAATTATCAGTAATTGAAAGATATATTTGACTGATAAGTACTGAAATTAATAGTATCTTGAAATTTAATATACTTGACACCAGTTCTATAAAAGTTATCAAAAGATGGCTGCATCTTGGAACAAAATAACATTTCACAATCTTTTGGATGTATTTATCAATGAGCATAAATAAGCAGAATTCACTGAAGTTTAGTTTCATTCTAGTGACAATAATTCTTGTGTATAATTATGATATCATGTAAGTAAGCATGTAAAGCAATAACTCTTGATGCTTCTAGCAAATTATTAGATAAGTATAAGGATATAAGGAAATAAAATACAATTATATGCATTGAATTGAAGATGAAATTCATCTTTTCATGTAAATCAATTCTTAGAGAATGATTATTTTTTAAAGAAAATATTCATGCTATCTATACTCTGGATGTATTCAAGCATGGCTCAAAGAACATGACATGAAAATAGACATCTCACAATTCCTTTATATGAAGAATGGATTATTGAGTATTTTTCGAGATATAAAGAAATCCAATTTTGATGCATGTATCATACTTCCATTCACAGTTTTAGAATTAGAAACTATTACAGGAAGAAAAGTTTCAGTCAAATTAGAATTTAATATCTTGTTATGACAATTAATCTGTTATTTCAGAGTTGTCCATTTTATTTTATTCCTCAGCATGGTATATACCTGATCATTTAAATTTGAACTGTAATTTTTTAAATATATTTTCTTCTCTAGAAATATATACACTAAAGCAATTTTATAAAAAATTTCAAGTAAAAACAAAGCAAAAGTTGAGACATTTTTCCATGATAACTTCGAAAAGTATTTTAGTCCAAAAATCTTTTATATTATTTTAGCATTATCTGGATTGTCTTTCTTTGTGACTGTGGTGAATGCCTATCTTAAATCGTATATATCTATCATTTGTCATATCAGGTATTTGTAAACTATAGGCTCTATCAGAGCGTGTGTGGTGTTATTACTGCTTTATTCATCCACCAAGTGTTGATGTGTGAACCTTCTAAAAAGCCATTCTCTTTTTCTTCTCGGAACACTCTTGCTCACTGCCTTGGTGAAGCTTGTAATAAATATAAAATTAATTTCTCTATTTAAATTGTAAATAAAATTATTTTTCTAAAACCTTACATTTATTGGTACCACAACAAAATAAATGCAACCCTAATTACATGATTTTAATTTAGTAATCTATGAAATGCTCCTTTGATTTATGTATATATGCTGCATAAATTTCAACTTTACTGTTGCTCTGAAATTCAGATTCTTTTTTTATTTTATTGTTCAAGATAAATTAAGGAAAATTCTGTTTTATTATATATGCAGTTTATAATGAAATAAAAAAAGCCCCCCCCCCCCAAAAAAAAAAAAAACAAATTACAATTAGAGTATTTATGTATTTTTGATAATTATATCTTAAAATTAATTATGATTTTGTTGGATTAATTTCCATGAGGAATATTCATTGTACATAACAAGTAGAACAGGTTTATGATTAAAATAAACTGGTTTAATGATTTTTAATTTTATCAAAATTGCTCTATTGCAGAAACCATTAATATTAAATTATACTTTAGAGACTTTATTATTATTACATACAACCAATATTTCCAGTTATTAGGGCAATATACATCATTTATATTTGTTATAATTTAGGTTTTCAATTATTCTTTCATTTTAGTTTTGTATCTATTATTCTGAAAAAATTTATTATTCGTGATTTTCAAATGCTCAAACAAAAATTTCTGCAACTCAAAATTCTTTTTCCAAATTAAAATTTTCAAATCATGTTTGTAAAGTAATGCAATTGTATTAAGTTACTATTCTTTTATATTTATTTATTCAGATTTATATAATTACTTAAGGTTATTATAAATAATTTTATATCTAATTATTTAAAATATATGCAGGCTTTTTATTTTCAATTCATTATATTGGATTTTTTTTCTTCAGAATTCTTTCTTTTTTAAAAAATTTAAATAATGCTGTTGCTTTATATATGTATATTTAAAATTTTAGGTAGAGGTGGTAGCTCTATTTTTGGAAAGGCATTTGAAGACGAAATTCATCCTGATTTAAAGCATACTGGTGAGTTGCCTTTTATATAATTTATTGCCATGAATCAAAATAAAAGTTTATAGAATGTAATATCTGTACTTTTAAAGATTTGGAGATATAGCCCTAATAAATAAATAATTTTTTAGGTGCAGGAATTCTGTCGATGGCCAATTCTGGACCTAATACTAATGGTAGCCAATTTTTTATCACTTTGGCTCCTACACAGTGGCTGGATGGTAAACATACCATATTTGGAAGAGTCAACAATGGCATGCATGTTGTAGCAAGAATAGCTAAGGTGCCAACTGACAGCAATGATCGACCATTAGAAGATGTCAAAGTTGTGAAGTCATATGTAAAAAATTGATATAATGTGTTTTGTTTATTTAAAATAAATGTTTTATTTTTTTAATTGAGTGGATATTTTTTTTCTTATAGTCAATGAACACAAATGCAATTATGATATTTGTTTAAAGAGTTTTAGTTTAGTTTTATAAGTTTATGTTTTATGGTACTTATATTGAATATATTTTCTTAGCTCAGAATAGCTAAATTTGGATCTTGAATCACTAATGACATTTCTGCCACATTCAGAGATGGAGAATTTCTTTTGGATGCCATCTTAAATATGTTATTGAAATTTTATTAGCCCTTCAAACAGTCAAATATTTTGATTTAGTAATTTTCAACTTAAAATATTTATATATTAAAAATGGGAAAATTATTCTATTTAAATACTTAACTAAATCTTTGCAATCTGAAGAATAATATTTTCCCCTCATGGCTTTAAGAGAAATGTATGGTAAAACCTTATTTACTTTGGTATTAAATATCAGACAGAAAAAATTAAACTGAATAATTAAAATCTTAAGCATGTCAAAAGTTAATAATAACTATCAAATTAATTTCCAAAATTAAACTATAAAAGGAATAGTTTTATTAACAAAATTGCTTCTATATTGAATTTTTTCATTATAAAAACCTATTTTGTGATTGATGTTCGATGCTATTTCATTCTTTAAACATTAAAATAAAGTAATAAAAGGATAAATTACATTTATGAATTTTAAAAAAAAATATTTAAAAAGGAACCAGTAATATTACTTTATTAATAGATAAATTATACTCCTTTCTAATTATTGTGTAAATAATTTAATTTTTTACAACTATTTACATATATTAGCTAAAATTTTGTAGCTTTTTAAGTCTAATAGTTTTATAATAAATAATTTGTTTGCCAAATAATTAATTAGCTCATAATTGAGCTCTTCCACTGAATTGGAAAATTTTCTAATGAATGATGGAACATTGGAAAATTTTCTAATGAAAAATGAAACTAGATATGGCATAGTGAAAGAGCTATCATTTGATTTTTTAAATCATGAATTGACTACAACTTATTTTGTGAGCATGAATATGAGGGGAAAGTATAATTTAAAAATATAATGCTTATGTACTATGTATGCAGATGATCAAAAAATATGTTGTGTTAGTGATATCAATTTTTAACAAAACTTCTATAGAAAAATTGAAAAGGGTTAAAGAGGATGATCAAATGAAAGACTCAGTTTTCTAAAGAATATTAATCCAAAATGAAACTTTTTTTTCTCACTCAAAGGAATTTTTTTTTTACATACGTAGCTAATGTGTGTACCTAGTGGTAAAAATATCAATAATCATATAAACCACTACATATATTTTTATGCACTACTGGAACCAATCAGTAGCAATTTTAAGGTTATGTTATTTTTCTCAAATATTATAGATTAAAAAAATAATTAAAAAAAACCCAGATGTACAAAGTCCTGAAACTGCTAGCTTTTGTGTGTGAATGTCAATCTGATTTATTTCTCCAAATTTGTAACTGAACTTTTTTTGCTTTACATACCAGTTTATAAATATTTCTGATTTTTCTTAATTTTCTATTTTAATTTATTTATCTTCATTTTATTTATTTCATTTCTCATAACTACTTTTAATTATTTTATTCAAAATGTAATGTTTTGTGTATTATGTTGTTCTACTTCTGTCCCTTTACTGTGTTTAAATTTATTTATTTGTTTTCTTCCCATTTTCATGTTCATTATATCAGCACATGTGTTTTAACCTTTTAGAAAAAAATTCTTCTTACCCTCTAATTTCTAAGTTTGCAATAATTGTTATTGAAGCTTATTCCAATATTGGTCCTTATCATAAATCAATAAAATAAAGTAAAAATACCCTGTTAAGGTTTATAGGGAATAAGACTTAATTCTACAATATTATTTATACAATATGTCCTTGATATTTTTGTGAAAGGATTACTTTATATTATGTATTTTTTTCAACAAAATACTCAATTCCTTGTATATGATAAAATATTCAGAGAAGTTGCCTGAATAGGAGTCTTTTTCAAAGGGAACTTCTGTGCAATAAAAAAAGTAACTAGACAATGTTAATTTTTTGAAAAAATATTTCAAGGAAAGGAAGTAATGGGATATGGAAATTATATCTAAGAATTTTTTTTTCTTACTTTGCAAAGAAAAAGCATAGTAATTTTTAAGTCCATATTTTTTTTCTGTTCCAAATTTTTCTTTAGTATAAATTTTAGAATACTTGGTATTTTTCAAATACATGCATTGGTAGTTTATCATATTCTTGCATGTATAAATTCTTCAAAATTGTATTTTATGAAAAGGCTTAGATGGATATTTTTGTAACAATATTCAAAATTTGATTTCAAACTAAAGAAATAGCAATTTCTGAGATTTGCTAATTTTAACAATGGTTTCCTAGAGTTTCTAAGGATTTTTGAATACATAGTAGATTATTACTAATAAAGAAGAATTTGGCTGTCAACCGATTAGACAGTTTGACTTAAAACTACCAAATATGGGATAAATATGCTTTAAAAAGTGGGTAAAGGAGCAATTTTTTTTGAAGTTTTAATTAAGAAAAAAGAAATATTGTGGTTGACGGTAATAGTTTGTAAAAAATTATTACAAAAATTACTTTTCCATCTTTTTAAAATTAAAAAAAAATCTTTTTAATTATTACCAATGATATCTATTTAATAAATTTTTTTTGCTGAATTGTAACAATTTTTAAATCTACATTTTTGCATTTTTTTCATATGTATTTGATTATTGCAATAAAGCTCAAACTATTTTTACTGTCTCATAAATTATTTAATAACACGATTTTTTTTCTTTCGTTTGAAACTGAAGAAAAAAGTTTGTTTTCATTGTCTTTACAGTCAGGGTCTGACTAAGGAAAGGGCATACGGGGCAGTTGCCCCTGGCCCCAACATAAGTGAGCACCCTCAAATCGAATAGAAATTTTATTTTACGTTTAATTTTTTAATGTATGTTCTACATTACTAGAATAGTGAAGCAGGGGGGATTATTTTTTGCCCCAACTAGGCTATGTCGGGCCCCGTTCACAGTATGCATGATGAATAAGAAATTGAGATTTATGATTTATGAAACACAACATGCAATTAGAAAGCCAATGACTTGCACAATTATGTTTTTAATGGCTCTATATTGTCAAGGTATTAAAACTCTGTTAAGAATATTCCTGTGCACAATAAAGAGAACTTGTTATGATTTTACTTTCAGCACAGTTTGATATTTAAATGGGCTTTGGGAGAGAATTTAGTAAAAACTATACATAAGAAATTTAATTGAAATTGGATACAACCAATATTTCTCTTTGTCGAGATTTCGAAAACATAACTAGTAATGTATCACTGTATCATTTTTATGTTTCCCATGATTGTAAGAACCGACAACTATAACGGAATTTTCTCATCTCCATATCCTAGGTGTCCTTGGTGAAATGTATAATAATAAGTTTAACATACTCGATTATGTTTAATGATGCTGTATTTCACAAAATAATGAGAAACACAGGTAGGGGAATGCAGCCAATCAATACACAGAGATAACTCAATAAGAAATCAATAAAACGCTCATAAACAATAAATGACTAATCAAATATTATCACAGTACGAAAATGTTCAAGAAGTGCTTTTTCACTATCAATACTCCAAAGGGAACATTCATTTGATTGAGTGACTCTCAAGTGTACGCCTCCGCTTTTATAGTCTTCACGATTGAGTAGTGAAGCTCATGAATTGTCTATAAGGATAATGAGTTTCGAGGCTTAAAAGAAAATAGGCCCACATTCGAGATAATTCATTTTTGTATTTTTCATTCAGTTGTCTTTCATTCAGCATCTGTTAAGATATATATTTAAAAAAAATTCATTCTAACTAAGAGACCATTTGTGTAGGGAATATATATTACAGATTAATATATGTGCAAGGAATTGGGTCGTTTAAAAATATCTTATAGAAAATAACGTGTAAACGACCGTCCCTTGTTTTCTGTCTGTTGAATAGCAAATATTGATTCGTTGGACATTTAATTTTCATTAAAATAAGTTTAATTTAATTTTTTTCTGTTCAGCAAAGCAATTATTTTGCATCATAGGTTTTTCTAATTCGAAACAATCAAACATGTTTTTCCGCTGGTTCAATTTTTATATTAATAGTTTTTGCTGAAACAAAATAAGATTTCATAAATTTTTTTTATTAATTTCTTTTGTGTTCTTTATTATCTATCACATTATTGATTAATAGTTTGAGTATTCATATTCTTTTCCTTCGTATCTGCAAGTCGTCAAAAGTCATGCGATAATTCTGATATTATGTCACAACTCAGTGTTGAATATTTTTCTTTTTTTTGTGTGATATGTCTTATCAAATTTTTTAAAATGCATTTTGATTATCACAACTGTTTGCATTTTTTTTTTCTACGTAATCGTTTTTAAAAAGATAAATGAATAAATGAGAATTGTTCCCACGTATTAAGATGTTCATTTGATCATAAATTTTATCGTTTATTGTCTTGTAAACCAAGGCATCTTAAGTTGCAAACGCAGTTGGCAGAATGAAAGATCTGTTATAGGTATTTGTTTTGTAATCTCTATTTTGAATGCATTATTTATTGGCAGTCTAAATGATCTTGGTTTTTCTCAGAATTTGTTTTGCCGTGAAACGTTTTCCGAGAATGCTGACACTAGCGTACATCACGATTCAATATTTGTTTGATCCATTTTTGTGTTTGTTTTATTTTGTTCATCTTATGGCTTTGGATCAAATTTTCTATTTGATAAAGTTCTGCTTTACAAGTTTATCTATACAAATGTCTCTAATAATAATAATAATAATAATAATAATAACGCGGTTTTACTCAAATTTTTTTTAAATAATTAATTATTAGAAAAAGTGTATTCAAATTTCGCTTTGAGGTGTGAACAGTGCTGTTTAGTTGTCAGAACAGCATGAATTAGGCATGTTTTTGTGGTTTCTTGGTTCGAATCCCGCTTTTTACTTATGTATTTTTATTAAATATTTTTTGATTGTTATGTTTATTTATATTGGTGTCTGTTGTCTACGGACATGGTTGTTCTTTATCCTATGCTCTGTTTGTGAGGTGCGTGACCCCCCCCCCCCTGTGAAATGGAGTTGTCAAACGATTGGTTGATTGTTATCTTTATATAAGGTAGAAGTCAATTCATATAGAGCCATCTCGGACTATATTTCATCATGATAAATTTGAGTGTAAGTTTAACAAGTAACGTAAAAAATAGTTTTTAAAAATCAAAATCTATTTAGGTTATTAGGAAAAAATTTATTTTTGCTACTTTTTATTAAATAATTACAATTGTTGTTCTGGTATTCCGCTTTACAACGGAAGGAGGGTACAGGAGCTTCTAAGGATATGGACCCGAGGGCAGAAGTCTGACTTCTAGCTCATATACGTCACAAGCCCTTTTTACGTGGGGGACTTTATTTATGCATTTCATTCATTCATTCACAGATCGTAATTTAGATCTGAAACAAAGAATGATCACCTCTGACCTAGTACTCTCAGGGGTATTAATCTCCACATGGATAATTTATGGTCAAGACTGATTTAACGTCTGCAATACAGGAAAAATCTTCGGCTGGCAGGCTCGGACTCGCAATCCAAGGAATGCGAATCTAACGCCCTACCAACCAGACTATCCTGGCCTAAGAATTACAATTACTATAAATAATTGATCAAAAATTTATATATATATATATATATATATATATATATATATATATATAT
>JAOUZG010030349.1:375665-390703 GCA_026289955.1 Argiope argentata | reverse complement strand
TATATATATATATATATATATATATATATATATGCACCAGTGAATTAAGCAAAGCTATTAGCATTACATGCAAGAAATGCATTTTAATCGTGGTGCAATAGATAAAATCTAAATCGATCGACAATATATGTATAGTAAGAAAAATGCTTTAAATTACCTATATTATAATTACATTGTTTGAATTAGTTAATGTTTTTCGGGAAAAATTTAAAATGTTTAAATGATCACAATTAATACAATTAATTAAAATAATGCTATTTTCTAAAAAGTACGTTCAACTATTTTTCAGTAAAATAACTGGGAATTCAATAAAATTTTAAGTGAATTTATTTCATTTCTGCAATTAAAACTTAAAATATTTCTGCAGTTTCAAATATTATCATTCCAAGAATTACGTCAAGTATAATCCTACTAACACACTTTGACTTATTTCTCAGATGCTAGCAGATCAAATTAAAATACAAAAAAATTCAACAATATTTTTAATTAAAAATATCAAAAAGAATTAATTGAAGATGACTTTCCAGTTGCCTTTAGCACAATATTGGCAATAATAGATGACATTATATTATCGAGTTTTCAACATTATTACGAAATACTGCGAGGATTGTTTAATATAAAATTTTGTGTAATATATGTAAGCTATTAAGGTAATAAGATGGGAGGACTGTAGAAAGTTTGTATATTTTCTAATATTTCTAACAATATAACAATAACAACAAAAATGCAATTTTTCACATCGTTTAAAGCAATTTTCCCCCATTTGGATGAATATGCACAGCTTGAATGAACCGTGATTAAAATAATTGATTGAATAAATATCTCGTACAACTATGAATTGCAAATTGTAAATGTGTGTCTCTCTTTTATAATTATGTCTCGCTATGATGTAAATAATTCCGTATTCTTGGCTTCATATTTATTTTAATTTTAACCTCTTCTACTATTTCCATGTGCATTGAAATGCCCCCTGTAGTGATTGGATTTTGAAAGCGGTAAGAAATAAGCGTTCATAGATGGCGCAAGACAACTAATGCGAGTGTAATTGAGAGAGTGCTGTCATTCAGAGGTTTGGCTGTGAGAGGAGAGGAGTTACTGAGCAGAGTAACTCGGTCGAATCTGAAATAAATCTGTTGTTTTTCTATATGCCTATTTATTTTGAAAGCACTCACGAACCAGCCACGACACCTTCCCCCCAAAAAAACCCTGATTACCAATCTAATATCGTGTAGAGCCCCAACGAGCGAACAGAAGGGCCACAGCACGTAGTGGCATGAATTCAACTAATTTGTGAAGATATTCTGTAGACAGTTCTCACTACGATTCTTGAAGCAGTCCGCAAAGTCATGGGAGTGCGAGACGGTAGAGATCTCCCAAGGACAGCACATTGCCAAACATCCCAGATATGGTCGACAATGTTCATGTCAGGACAATTAGGAGGCCGAGAAGGGGAAAGAAATTCCTAAGAATGACCCTCAAACCTCTCGGTAGCTACTGTAAATCTGTGCAGTTAGAATGGAATGTGACCGTATCTTGTTGAAATTGTCCACGTCCGTCAGAATGCACACAGGACATGAATGCATGCAGAGGGTCAGAAAGGATGTTAATGCACGTCTTACCTGCCATTGTCGAGTCTACACACTTCAACGGTCACATTCCATTCTAACTGCACTCGTCCTCTACCCTCACAGAGCCTCCACCAGCTTGAGCAGTTCCTTGTAGGCATGATAAATCCATGGTTTCATTGGGTTTTCTACACACACATGCCAGCCATCCACTCGATATACTTGGAGACGTGACTCCTCAGACCAGACAACTTTTTTCCAATCATTAAGAGTCCCATGGCGGTGGTAAGCCCAGGTAAGGTGAAGAGCTTGTGCCGTTGAGTTACCAATGGTATATAGATGATTTGAAGCTGTTAAAGTCCATATCAATTAGGTTACGTTACATAGTGCTTGCGCTAACACTTGCTGATGGGCCTACATTCAAATCCGCAGCAATTTGAGGAAAAGTTGAACGTCTGTCTAGCCGATGACCTCTTTCGATCAAGGAAGTTTTGAAGCCGCGCTGCTGTCAGAGATTTCAAAATTAACCGGAAACCTGGTATTCGCGGTACACCATAGAAATGGCCGTGCTTGAACATCCTAGTTTCATCTCTACTTCGGAAATGCTGTGCTCTATCTCTCGAACGCCGACGATTAGTTCCCGTTAAAAATAGTTTAGATTTTTGTAACTTCCCATTACAAAAGCAAGAATTGACGTAATAGCCTCCCCGGACACCTTTTGTCTTATATACACATTCTCGGCAGCATCGCATTACGCTGATTGGTAAAACAACTCCATTATTTGCGTATGGCTTGTTATACTAGTTTTTCTGGTTCTTTAGTACACGATTCTTACTAATACCTCTATTTCAATTAAAATTTTACAAATGAAAAAGAATTATTGGTTGTCGCTATGAGAAAATCATTCTGCATGCTAATACGGAATGGACATCAGACATCATTATCAGACCATCAAGTGACCTTCATTAGGGAAAAGAGGTGTTTAATTGGATATACCATTCCAAGGCCGGAAAAGCTAATTACTTATATATGGCGATATCTTCTGCCTTCTACTCAATATGACTAGGACAAGAGCCATCGACAATACTAAAATGACTTCTGCACAATGACATTTTCTTTTTCTTTGTGTGTCTCTACTCCAGTTAATGACTATACAAGATGACAGCATTTAGAAAGCCATGAGTACTTAAATCATAAGATAACACCTTAAAACATTTTTCAACTTGATAAAACTAATAAAGAGTTTTATGAAATAAGCAATTTTTAACTTAACCCTATAACGATGGATGATGCGGATTCAGTTACTAATAATTTAATGACGAAAAAGTTATTTTTTTTATTAACCCACCAGCTGTGTATCCCGCGATTTCCGTTGATTAGCTTTTAGTATCATTTCTGATGCATCACGCGTTTTTTGGTAATCTAAAGTGTTTATTTTTACAATTACAGATTTTTGTTATGTTGTATTATTATCGTGTAACATATAGTACCAGTTCATTGTTTTTGAAAAGTAATTGATCTTTTTTTGCAAACATTGTGTCTAGATTGTGATTTTAAAGAATTAAGCAGCGAGAGGGTTAAAGGACTAAATATAGAATTCAAATTATACAGAATATCGATAACAAATGAACTTAAATGCTTTTATAGATTTTTTTATTTTTAGATATAGTATTTTCCAATTAAAATTTTCAATCAAGTCTTAAGATATAAAAGTTAGTTTTTGCCGGCGTCTTGACATAGGGGTAGTAAGTACTCCCTGTGCGCTGGGCGTTACAGGTTCGAGTCCCCGTTCGGGCATGGTTGTTCTGTGTTCTATTTGTGCGATGTGTAAATGTGCCTCCAATATAAAAAGGTATTGAGGGTGGGAATGCGACACATGAAGTAGTTAATTTGTATTCTTGGCCTTAGTTGGCGCTACTGAAAAAAGAAAAGACGTTCACTCGGCTTAAAGATCAATCAGAAGGTTTGTAAAGTGCCATAAGTAACGCAAAACAATGAGTTTTACTATGCCGACGTTTAGATCTATACTGACATTGATAACGTATAATACTTCTTTTCATATAACATAATATTACTTCCTACTGTTTAGAATATAAACATTATAAAGTGTGTATTGTATTGACGTATGCAGTTTCGTAAAGGAAACAATAATGAATAAGGAAAATCCTTATTTTCTCTATTTTATAAATTTGAAGAATTAATTTCATTTTATTGACTAGACTCTTAACAATGTATGAATTGGTTTCAAAGTGGGCTTATTTATTCTTCCAGAACTCTGCAAACCTGGCACTAAAGTGTGTCGCAATCGTAATTGCTACAACCCCAGCAAAGCATGCGATGGGGTGGACGACTGTGGAGACGGCACGGATGAAGAAGGCTGCAGTGAGTACGAAATCTGCATTGCATTATTTAACTGCATTAGTCTACGAATTGTAAAAACATTTTGCATCGTAGTGAATGGCCCAAATCGTATTCAAAAACAGCAATATTATAATTGAATCGCCTTCGAGATCAGTTATTTCGCCGGGTTCAGTGGCTGTTGAAAATTTCAATTACATATTTTGTGTAACTTGATATTAATAGCTTCTATATTAATTTCGATTGACATATAACTATTTTAGAAATTTTACACTTTTCTGATCATTACGCTTCGGATTTTCCTAAATTTCTGTCAGTAAAATTTACATGTTCAATTATATCACAGAAAATATGAGAAATTTTTTTGTCAATTCTTTCATGGAAGAACGCATCACCACTGCTTGATTCTGAAATTAATCTTTAATTGTACATTTGAAAAAAATTATTTCATTAAATGCATATTTTATATACAAAGCTATTCAATTTTAATTGTATAAAACTAAATGAAATTTTCATATCTTTATCAACAAAAAGGGAATAAAAGCACCATAATAAAATATTAATAAGCAAATTTTTTTTACTAAAATTCTGAAGTTAAACGTTGCATATTAGTATGGCAAGCTTTAAACAAAAAATTAAGCACGTCTGACACTGGAACTGATTATTTAATGTGGAAAAAAACAAGTAGAATAATTTTGAAAGTCAACAATAAAAATAAAATAAAAGTGAAGTATTTGTAGCAACAAAGCAAACGATTCGTATGTCATTTCAGAATGTAGTATATTGGTATAAAAATGCGCTCAAAAAAGTTTTAAAAATTAATTAAAAATAAAAAGTGTGAGTGAGTATTTTACTAGCGCTAGATTCATTCTTTGGATAAACTGCGCCACAACTAGATGACGGCCTTAGCATTACATTTTAAAACTATGCATAAAATATTTATAATCCGATATTTAAAAAATATCAACAAATTAAGAGCAACGAAAAAATTGAATCCACAATTCAAATTTCTTTGAAAAAAAAAACTTGCCCTTTTTAAATAAAGGAAAATGTTTAAATGCGGTTTATGTCAGATTAAAAGCGGAGGACATGGAACATCTGAGTTAACATGTTTAAGGCGCAATGAGTGCAGTGACAGACATTCAATGAAAAGGTTGGATGGTAAAACTATCACCACAACGGATACAAATTGGTGGTGGTTTCTTGAATATATATGTATTTATGTGTTAATCGAGAATGCCCAATACGTAATCGAGGCAGAAAAACATCACATCAGCCATTTAGAGAGGAACACTATAGATCCATAGAAGGTTTGACTGTGTGTAGTTTGTTTTCTGTCTCAAGAATCCATTGGTTTTGCCAGTTTTGGAAAAACCAATTACGAATGGAAGAACGCAATTGAGCATAAGTAAGGGCGTGTTTGTGGTACTCATTGGCTGATTTGGCAGCAATGTCCACTATTTCCTTACCTTAGATACCTGCATGGGAAGGAATCCGAAAGAAAAGAATTTCAAAGCCATTTTTACATAATTCCTTAAGGAAATTCCTGATATCAGAATTATATGCATGGTCGTGCGACTTTCCAATAAGGGCTAGAAGGACACTCCAAAAATCAAAATAGATAATCACGTTTTTAAATTTATTCCAAGCAATATGTTGTATAGTTCGAAATATAGCTGTGACTTCCGAGGTAGAAACAGAAGTAAATGCATGTAATTTGTGACCCATAACTATATTCTCACAAGCAAAAGGCATAGCCAACATGAGACTCAGCTCTATACCATAGTCACTGTACATGTGTCTGTGAGCAGAAAAGAATGCCCTGAAAATGAAATCGGGAGTATTGGACTTCAAAAATTTTTGAATTGGATGAAGCAAAAATATATTATTTTGACACCAAGGCGGTACACAAAAAGAACTTTCGTTGTGTATTTAAATATTATGGTACATTTCTGGTAATAATTTCATATGCTTGCGAGACTTCAATTTTCAAATAAGTAATCTTCAAATATATTTTTCAAATAAAAAAAATACATTTTTATATCACAGTTATTATTTGGACGTATTAAACAACTCATATCTAGTGGCGTTTATAATTTAGCCCATGTTGTTGCTGCATTATGAATAATAAATAATCTTTGGTAACGAGTTAAAGAATGAATATCAAATAATCATCTTTTCTGAAGGTCATCAATTGGTGGCCACGCCCAGCGACTGTGGCACCCCCGAAATATCTCCAAACACCCACCAAGGGGCAGACCGGATGGTGGGTGGTGAGGAGGCCCTCCCCAACAGCTGGCCTTGGCAAGTGTCCTTGCAAACGGCCACTATTGAGCCGAACGGTCACTTCTGTGGAGGAACACTCATCAATACATTATGGGTACTCACGGCTACACATTGCGTTGTCGGGTAAGTTCATCATAACTGTAGAAAAAAATATTTAAAACAAGTAATATAAAAAATTTCTTTTAAGTCGACTCCTACTAAGTGATAAAAAAGAAAAATTTTATTTTAATTACTTTTTATTAAATAACTATGATGAATATAAATAATTGGTGTTGAATCTTCAACACCAATTGAGGCAACGTAAATGCGAGCATTTTTTTCGCCAGTTGGGGTAACGCAATACTGATTAGAAATTTTTATTTTCGTTTATTCTGTATTATTTTAATTTAAAAGTACTTCAAAATGAATCCGAAAAATCGATTAATTAGGAATTTTTAATTTTAAATGCATTAAACATTAAGAAAACAAACATAATTTTTTGAAATAATGGGCCGAAAACATGTTAAGCCTAACCTCATTAGCGTGGGGGAAATTCGTTACTTATTTGGTAGTGGGGAAATGAAGAATTTAGGCGGGAGTCTTCTTAATTAATTTATTAAAGAATTGATGAATAAATATTCGAATTAAATCATAATTAATTGGATTTTAATTAATTAATGAATTAATATTTTTTAAAAACTGTGTTGACATCAAAAGTAATCCACTACAAGTTTAAAAATTGCTTAGATTCTTATTTATGTATAGTTTAAAACTTTGTAATTCTTTATACTTCACTGTTCCTTTTTTTTTTTATTTTTGTCTTAATTTGCTTTGTGTTTAAAGTTCCTTTTTTTTAAATATTGATGTTTACAAATGGAGTCAATCTATGTAGTGTTCTTATTTCAAATAAACAAATAAATATGTGTAACATTAGTTCCAAAAGAGTTTATCAAGAATTTTATTGATACACATTTGTACTAATAAATATTTAAATGATTGGCTTTGTTTTCGCTTTTTCAAAAAAACAAATTTTAGGTGAAAATTATTAATAAATGAATAATGAAGTAGTGAAAGAGTTGAATAACATTCTTTATAGTCATCTTTTATAATGATTTTCATTATTGAACATTTTACTGAAGTATCTTGCGGCTTATCTATCGTCTTCTGATCATTATCTGATAACTTGGACAGGAAAGCCAACCCAGGGGATATCAGGATAGTTTTAGGATCCCACGGTAAATTCACGAAAACTCCATACCAGCAAGTTCGAATGAGTGCCAAAGTGATCTCTTATCCTGAGCTTTTGGGAGATGACGTAAGTAAATTAGTTTCTGATATAAAAATTTAAAATATCTCAATAAAATTACAAACATTTAATTTTCAAATCACGATTGGTTAAAGCGTTAAAATATCCTTTTGAGGTTGGGAATCTGTACGAGAAACAAAAGAAGTATTTCTCTTAGTTTTCAAACCATAAGAAAATAAAATATGCCATTCTCTAGACAGCCCGTGGAGCTATGTTTTGGTTTTAATTATCTTGCTTCTTTATTAGAATTATTTACTGTGTATTTATAAATCTTTATAAAATAAATTATGCATGTCGGTGCTCTTCATAACAAAGCATTAATTAAAGAGCTACCTAATTCGACATAATATACTTTAGAAGTTGAGGATGTGCAATAAATTCAAAATTATTAATTTGATATGAAGCGGCATTTTAGAGTTTTCTGAAATAATTTTCAAAAATACTATTACACAAAAAAGATATTTACTCGGATAAAAATTTTAAAAGTTATCTTTACATACATTTACCATTAATTTTTAAAAATACTTTTCAGACAATAATTAACAACATATTCAACAGTTACAATGAAATCCGAGCCGATTTCATTGTTTTATGAAATATTATACCTCCATATTTTTTACATTAATAAAAAATTCTGTTTATTATCTGCGCGATTTTCATGATGTTAATTTGAAGTAATACGAAAGGCAATGCGCATTAAAAAAATTCTTTGTACAGTTTTAAGCCTTTTTTAGATGCCATGAGACTTATTCCATTAAGAAAATTCAAGAATTTAGATAACTGGGCATGTGTGAGGTGATGAAAATAACACACCTTTATGTCTATTACGACTTGATGTTTAATTCTTGAGGGATCTATTAACTCAGGGCTTCAACTCAACTTTATTCAACTTGAGAGATTCAACTCAAACAATATTCCTGAAGAACTAGCTGGTAGATAAAAATTGATTATTAGTTTTGAAAAAAAAAAAAACTGTCAAATCCTTACTGCCAGGCTAATTTTTCTGTTTTCTTTCGCTTTTCACATTTTTAGACAGAGTATTTCAAAAAATTTATCCTTTCTAATCAGAAATCCGTGAACTTAAAATGTAACTAACTGCTTTATCGTTTCCACGCTGCTTTATCGACAACCGCTTATTCTATCTTTGAAATAGCAGCATTAAAACATAACTAGATATTTATAAGATTCAGTTTCTTAAAACCAATTTTTGATTGCCAAATTTCAAATCGACTTAATATTTAAGATTTTGTCTGACGATAGTGGGTCGAGATTGTTCTAAACTGTAATAAATCTTTTTGATATATTACTTGAATTACTTCTAAACTTAAAATAACGAATTTAATATGATTTGTTCCATTCTGTCTATCTTTATTTGAATCGGATAAAATCTTTTAACACTGATTTCCTTTTCAGATACAAAATTATAAGTTGTTGAATGACGTCAGTCTTATCAGACTAAATGCGCCTGTTCAGCTGAACGCAGGAGTCCATCCGGCTTGTTTGCCGACTTTCGGCCACAATCCGATGCCCGGCTGGCAATGCTACGCTACTGGATGGGGAGAAACCAGAGGTAAGGTTTCCTTCATGTAATATTAACCCTCTCATCATGGCACCTAACATTATTTAGCTATTGTTGACATTGATAACAAAAAGTTTGAGAAAATGCTCAATTCATTTTGTTATTTTTCCGTGTATTAACTTTTGCTCTTGGAAAAGTAGATAATCATTAGTCTGATATAAGGGTATCTTTATTTCAACAGAAAATAAATAAATACATATAATTGCTTTAAGCTGAAATTTTCCGAAAAATTAATCTACGGTTCCTTGTACAACTTTGACTAGGAAAGAATATTCGAATGGAAGGATTTAAGTATACAAAAAAAATATTGTATTTATCAAAAAAAAAAAGAGCTTGAAGTTTCAATGAATTTCAATATTAGCTGGTTTTTCTGTCTGTGAATATGATTGGTCGAAACTGCTTTGAGCAGGATGAGAGATTATAACAGAATGCCATACTGTGACCCATGTGTCTATAACGCTAAGTTATTTAACCAGTTGGATGAGCACAAGATGAAAGAAAGAGAAGATAAAAAAAGAAAAAAATGTAAAAGAGGAGAAAAAATAGTGAGAGAGAGAGACGACAACCCATTCTGGGATTTCCAGAGAGAATGCCATCGGTGTCAAATCTTTATATATTATAGTTTTGGTTGATTATCACAAAGGGAATTCTTGTCTCAACTATTGTAGGTCTTTAAGAGGTCTTGGTATTTATGAATATGGTTTATTGTGAAGTGGATTTTGCCGCGTGAAAGGGTATTTGATGCAACTCTCCTGTACCATTCTTCTTCAAGATTTCTTTCTGGCTTTCTCATGCGCCATGAGAGAGTGAGTAGGCATTCTGTGGCTTAGTGAATTGGAGATCCTAATTCCCCACAGCTAGAGCAAGGAGAGTTGGCCAGATGAAATCTGTATAGGTATGTCGGGAATGGGCCGTGTCCAGTGAAGAAAAGGACTTTCGCTCTGTTCCAGTTGGCAGCGTAGAGAGAAACTTTCGGTATAATGTTATATGTGGAAGGCCTGTTTCGCCTTCTTCCCGTTCCTTTTGCCATCTTGTCATCGTATCGGTTTGGAGGATGTTCTTCAAATGAGATCTTGGAAGCTTCATTAGATTCCGATCTTCATTCGCACTAACCGCTATTTTGGCTAGTTTGTCCGCCGCTTCATTCCCGTCATAGCCTACATGTGCCTTGATCCATGAAATTTTAATACGAGGATTTCCAAGAAGAAAGGAGAAAATATCTTTTGCTAATTGGCTGTTAGATTTTGAAGAACTTGAGCCTTGTATATTTGCTTTATTGTCGACGTAAATAGTGATTGGATCAGATGAAGGAAGAGAGGCTGCGTAATTCACTGCTCTATTGAGTGCTAGGAGCTCAGTTTAGAAGACCGTGTTTTCTTTCAATAGGCTGGTTGACCACTGGTGTATAGTGACTGCATCCTGCATGGCACAAAATGCCGCCCCAGCTCCTGTTGAAGATTTTGACCCATCCGTATATATTCCGAGTCCCAAAAGTCTGAGGATTTAACAGGAAATATTATTCTCAGGAAGTTGAGTACTCATTCGTTTCCCTGTAAGTTCAACTCATAGTGAACATATGTTTAAGTATTCTTGACCCCTCTATTCAGTTATAACTGCAGCAAAAAATTGAACAGATTCGTGTTGGATTTGACACCGATGGGTTTCTCTCTGGAAATCCCTGAATCCTGTATCGTTCTCATTCTTTGTTTTAATTTTTTTCTTTTTTCTTTCTTCCTTCCATCTTATGTTCATGTAACTGGTTAGATAACTTACTGTTAAAGACGCTGCAAACACAAGATGGCAATATGTTATGTTTAAATACAAGCGAATGCGATAACTACAAAGTTAGTAAATAGTAAAACAAAATACTTTGTAGTATCGTACAAAATATTAGAACAGCTGCTGAAAGCAAAGATTCAGATGTATAAAATTTTGCATAAAGGTTTAGCATTTAAACTGTAAACTCTACCCAATTTTAAACCAAAACCATGTAAGTGTTGAACAACTGACGTTTGTACTTTCTGAAGCACATCAAAAACATAATGGCTTAAAACATCCAAATCTGGCACATGCGATTTCGTTGTGAAAATTGTAGTTCTATGCCAAATTTCAGTTTCTGTCAGTCAAAAATAAGCATCAAAAAGCCATATTACAAATATGCATTTAAATGGGCCTTTAATATGTTTTATCGATATTACGATGCATAAAACTCTTGTGTATGAGTTACTGAAAATAAAAATTTGAGAACTCCTAATGTTCAAGGTTTTTCAAAAAGCTCCAAAATTTTTGAATCTGAAAGTTTACATTTTTTACGTAAGAAAAATTCATGAGAATTGTTATTTCAACCCATTTTTTGTTGAAAATGGGTTGAAAAAACAGAATTAAAATAAAGATTATATTATTTTCTTCTGAATCTACTTGAAAGTGGTGTGAACAACTCCACAATTCCCTCTTCTGGCCGATTCTTAGGGAGGCTGAATCATTTATAGCAAAATTATTATATCAACTTAATATTTGATTCTCTAAATATTAAGATGATATCAATCAATAAGTTTGTCAATATTTTTACATAATAAATATTCGTTAGAGGAGACTAAGTATTATTATTTTTATTTTATTCTCGATTTGTTATTGCAACTTGGTAAGCAAAAACAATAAACAATTATCAAATTCCATAATTCTTTTATGCATGTTCTGATAACCCACATTTACACAATTTTTTTCTCCCGATATATTTATTTATTTGAATTTTTGTTTGATTCACAATAATTTTTAAAAAAAGTCTTATTTAATTTAATTTATTTTACTTAAATTCAATTGAGGTAACATAATAAATAATTAAAAAAAACCTTTAAATAAATTAAAATATTTTGTTTTAGTTTTTTAGTAAATTATGTTTTTTGTTAACATAAAGGAATCACACGCTTGAAATTGATCAAAAAGATCCATGTAGCATTCTTTAAAAATTGCTCAATTAGAAGATCATTTATTTTTAAATGTCCTTTTCTTCAACAGGAACTGGTTCCTCGCATGCCTTGAAACAAACGTTACAAATTGCTCAACCTCGGGTCAAATGTCCAGTCAGCAACGAATTAAGTCAGGTGTGCGTCGGAAACACTGGACTGTCAGCTTGCCACGTAAGAACTGCTTTATTTTTCCCCCCTTCTATTATACACAATGCACATTGAGTAACCGTAACTGTAATCATAAAAAAATATTCAAATTCTGATGATTTTCGTCTAATTTGGTTTTTAAAATGTAGAAAAAATATTCAGGTTTTTTAAAGTTTACTACTAACCATGGAACTTTCATACGTGAGAGTGTGAAACCTTTATTGGTGAAGTTAGCAGCCAAGTCTTGGGCCTACAATTTTATTCCGTGGTGGGGAATAATTACACTTTTGTTGTGAGAGATTCAGATCACTTTCGCTAGTTTCATAATATTTTAAAATTCCGATTGTTCATCTTCGACTTCCGTATTTATAATTCTTTCTCTCGGATATAGCAATCAAATGATTCTGTTGTAATTCAGTTTTGAAATTACGCATGTCTATCTTATCATTGGAATATTTCTAGATAAAGACATTAGATAGAGCATTTATTCAAAAAAGAATAATATGTATTGAACAACTAAAAATTTTTGTTGTCATTATTAAAAAAATCCCAATAAACTCTTTTTCTCTAACCGCTCTCACTATTTCCTTACTTTATGGCATACGAAGTAAAAAGAGAGTGCAATAAGCATCAGAATTTTTTTAATTAGACATTTTTATGCTTTTTTATGCTTTATAGATCTCCTAGATTTCGATAAATGGTTTGCTTTATTACGCTTTTAGTTAGACGGCGAAACTAATTTGTTACATTTTTCGTCAAACTTCTAGATTTCTATCAAAATTGGACCGAAAGCCACTCAGAGAAAGCTTGTCCATCTGCTCGAATAAAATCCAACAAAATAATTACAAAACGATGAAACTAGTTTTGTAAAATTTGGCACACAAATTTAACATCTAAAATATAAACTTTTAAATTTGGAAACAAATATGTTAAGGTTTGACGGCCTGTCGCTTGCTTCTTAATAAGCATCCAAATGGGATTGCTGAAAAAACACCAATATATTGAATAAATGTGAGTCTATGAACCAATAATCACGAGCATTTTATCTTTTTAAGTAATTTTAGTTGATAATAAAAGATTCTGGCACAACATTTTGGACGAGCACAACACAAAATAATGAAAGGGAAAAAGAAAAGCTGACTGCCTTATACACAAACTAATAAAACGGGGAAAAGCGAGCGCCATCCTGTCATTCCCATGCTTGTTGCCATCGCATGGAGCTAAATCTATCCCACATAAATAAATGAGATTTGATATTTTGAACTTTGTGACAGTAACTATAGTTTTGAGTCATTACTAAAACACAAATTCGATTTTTGTTAATTTAATTCTAGATGTCGGGGATTATTTACCAAAAATATCGCCAAAGATTTCATTATAGATTCAGTAAAAATGCTACATTCACGCTAAAGATGAATATTTCATTATTTTTTGCCAATGCCTTGAATGACATTCGGGGCATTCCCCAAAATCTCCAATTCTAACAGGGCATAACGTCTTTATAAGAGAATATGCGAGAATGTTTCGTGGAAACTTTTACCACGGTTTTTGATTTTGTAATCTGGGGCTCTTTTGTGCCATTCTGCCGAAAAATATTGTTAAAAAAAACAGGGATTTGTTTTGAATTGAAAGAATTCATACGAAATATGCTGTTTCGATCAAAGTCTATTTACTTTTATATGTTTAATAGAAATCGATACTTTTTTTAAGAAATAAAATATTTGAGATAAAAAAATGAAATGCTTCATGATTTATATTTGTAATTGATTAATTAAGTAAATGTGATATTAAAATATACTGAGTAAGTCGTTATCGGAGGAACTCGTTCGATTACCTTTTAACATTGTTGTTGTTTCTTATAGCACACGGCATCGAAAAGCTCGCTGAAGTTGTCAGCTATTTAAGCCTAATCATTTTCTCTTGTTCTGTAATAGCGCCAACTAGGGCCAAGAGTACGACTTTGGCTACTGATTCATCACATTCACTTGCATATCCCCTTTTTATAGAACTGTACATTAACACACCTCACAGATAGAACACAGAAGAACAACCATATCCGAACCGAGACTCGAACCCGATACGTCAAGATCCCGTCGAAGACGCGCTACTCCTATGCCAGGGCGCCCCCTTTTTAATATTGTGATGCAGATGTCGCTGCTAGTCAAATAATTCTTTATCTGAGGGAATGTTACCCAAAAATGCTGACATCAATAAGATGAGTTTTTAGAATTGCATGGCAAACTTTTTATTCTCCACAAAAGCAGGAGCATATAGAGAAATGAGTTTATGAAAAATTCAGCATTAAAACATCATTTATCAACCTCTAGTATCCAAGGCATCAGTTTCAATTGCCAATTTTTTTTAGATATTTATATTAGCTTTGTATTTTCCCGATGAGTTTTAGTATCTTGCATTATTCATTGCCTTTTTAAATAATATATTTTTTTAATTTACAAATAATATATAAAAAATAAGGCTAAACTATGAAAATTAATATTAATAGAATTATTGTACTCGATTGCTTGAGACCTCTAAATAGGGCTTTTAAAGTCTGCAATGTTTCTCGTGAAATCCAGATAAGCCTTTTTTGAATACATGGCAAAACCAATTTTGGCGCGTAGGTGGTCTATTGACGACCGCTCCTTGATTTGGCGAAAATGATCGACGGCCTACCACATAAGTATCGGAAAATTTTACAAAAATATATTCTATACAAACTTATCCGCTTTATTTTAGTAGAATTAGTAGAACTAAATCTTACAACATTTCTAAGGTCATGCACCATCATGGTAAACTTGGAACCATTTGTATTCCATTCTTCACCATAACAAGATTTGTATTCCATTCTTCAC
>JAOUZG010030349.1:351857-375655 GCA_026289955.1 Argiope argentata | reverse complement strand
TTGTATTCCATTCTTCACCATAACAAGATTTGTATTCCATTCTTCACATATAAACAAGATTCGGTACCTTTTCAAGTAAAAGGTAAAAACCACATTTTATAACTCCAAGAGGAGAAAATCCGTACTATTAGAATTCATAGTCAAAAATTTACTTCATACTAAACATCCAGACAAAATTCATCATTTAAAAAGAAAACAAAAAGAAAAGAACAAGAAAGCATGAATCCCAACTGCATTGCTATAACTCTTCTCACTGGTGGTAAGCAGTATTTTGTTTCTGGAGATGCATTATTTGCATTTTATGCGTTCTTTGATTGCTGTGAAACAACGTTTGAATGTACAGGAGTATTTAAGTGTCATTTCAGACCAAGTACATCATTAAGGATCTTCCTTGTCAGGAATGGACACTTGCACCACGACAATATCGCCCTGATATAAAGTTGGCATTATTCGCAGGTAGTCGAAGAGCATGATAGACTTTCTGCAGCATAATTCATCTGCACAAGCATCAGATATTGAAAATCTGTGGAATGAAATTGAACGGAGTATTAGGCAGCTATATCGAGCACCGTTGTATCGCAAAGAACTGAAAATTGCAATTATTCGGATATGGTTTCCAATTCTTAGTATCACTTACTACCAATTCATTTATGCCAAGAAGAATCCGAGAACTATTCAGAACAAAAGATGGTCCAACGTTGTACTGAAGGTTTGATCACATTAGTTGGGGCACTTATCCGCCTATATCCACCTCGTAAGCTAGATTGGGAGTCAAATTAAGCGGTCAACAAGTAGCAATTACATTGTTACACGTTTTTGAAACTCTGAACCATTATATAGTGAACCTAGAATTTGTAATTTAGGCAGTTTTCTAAAAACATATTCGAAACGTTCTCTAACTTACAACTCTATTACTTTTAAAATATGTATTTCAAGTTGCAGTATGAATTCTTGGATATGTTTTTTTTGTAGATTATTATAAAAGAATATTTTTCACATGTAGTAAATGACAAAATTTCCTACAATGTCGTTTGGTTTATTATGGTATATTTACAGTACAATTTTGAAATTCACATATTTTACTGATGTTTATCGCATTTAAATTCAGCAGTCCTTGCTCTGATACCGACACGGTTCGTTATATTGCAACTCTAAAACTCAACAAAAATCTTTCTTTTTTTTTTCTGTAAGTCTAATATTTTTTAAAACAATTTTTCTTGTAGGGTGACAGTGGAGGACCGTTGCAGTGCCAAATTTCGAACAGGTGGTTTGTGATGGGGGCCGCTAGCTACGTGACCTCCTCCGATCTGAATAACCGAGGTCTCTGTGCCGGCCCTAATGCCAACACGGTCTATGCTACCACCGCCCACAAATTGGACTGGATCCAGAGGATTATCAATAAATATACATAAATAAATCAATATTAAATTGTTAAAAAATTTATTGTCTTAATGTCACATTTTTATTTCATATTGCTTGTTTCTTGTTTTCACGAATAAAATTTTGTGATGAATTTTTCAGTTATCTTCTGATTTTTTTTCAAGATTTTGAATTTTGTACACTTGAGTATTTTCGTTGAAAATACACTATTTGGATAATTACAAAACCAAATAAGGCAGACTTAATACGATGAATAAGGTAAAAATTAAAGTGGCATATTTAATTCAATTTAATCGAATATGAAATAATATAACTTAAAATTTTAATAATATTGGGGTGAAGGCTTTATAATCCAGATCACATTCTTCGGACCAAAATGTTCTTTTGGTTTAATATTCATGTTACTCGGTTACAAACTCTAAGATTGGGAATTCGATTCTAACGCAATTCGCACCCGGCAAAATGGTAACTCACGACACAGACTAATTAACTTTCGTACAGCTGTTGTGACGCCCTCTACCAGTAGCAAAAATCACCAGACGCCATAAATACAACAGCTAACGTCACCACCAACTCACCCACGCATGCTCACCATACGCTTGACGTCATTCTATCATTAGTTTAACCACCGATTCACTGGTGGGAGAGTATATGGTGATACTTTTATAAGCCAGATAACAACCCTAGAGCTAAAGTGTCACTTTTGTTCAATGGTCATGTTACTCGACTACTAACCTTAAGATTGGGAATTCGGTCCTAAGGCAATTCGCATAAGCTAAAATATTAGTAATAGAAAATTATAGATTAAAGATCAAGAAATTGACTAAAAGAAAACTATGAAACTAAAAATAAATTATACTTTTTAATACAATAATAGAAATACGCTTTTGAAATCTATTTTATATGAAATATTTATCAGGGTTATCAAATTAACATTCATTCATGCTATAAAATACTGGGATAAACTATATCTGTTCTAAATTTTATCACTGATTTATAATTTATGATACGAAGATGATACATCATATTTCATTGCTCTATTTCGTTTTTAGTTGCCATGTTCATACATGCACATAAGCAAACAAACAGATATTCTTCTTTTGAAATTATTGAGTTCGAAACGTGGATAAATTCTTCTTTATAATTTAAGAAAAACTAAATTATATCAATAAAATTTGTTGTGTTTATCAGTTATCGTATTTGCCCAATCACGCCAAAACCGGTATTTTTTATATGTAGCTAAGCAAACAGGAGATTTGTCTCATAATCTATACATAGTATAAAACGAAGTCCTCTGAAAGCGTCTGTATGTTGGAACCACAAAAACTCGAGAAGCAGTTGACGGATATTGGAGATATTTATACCATTTTGTAGGGCATTTATTGGGGAAGCTTTTAGTATATTAAAATCATATCAAAATACACAGAGTAGTTTTATAATACCAAATTATCTATGCATGCACGAAAACTTCAAACTGCGCATGTGCAAAGGGCAAGAGCTGTGATATGCATCTACGGTACATTTCTTTGCTTACATCTGATTTTAAACAGCGATTGAAATTTCATTCTACCTAAAAGAAAAAAAATACAATCTATAAATGATCGCCTGTGTTTTGTCTACGGACAGATCATATTTGTAACAGTCTGAATATTTCTGAATATGTGCTGTAAAAAATTGTTTTGTAGCTATTTTTGATCATTTCTAAATGCATTTTTATGTTTGTTTGATGTTGAGTAACATGGCCATGTCATATATGGTGGAGGCTAGATTTAAATATTAAGCTAATTTTTTTTGGATGCTATGCTACTGCAACGCCGTGCGGGTACTGCTAGTTAGAACTAATTTATTGCAAGTCAAAAAAAAAATGTGACGCATTTATTAAATGCAGTGTAGCTACTCTCAAACAATTTAAACAAATAAAAGCCATTTTGAAATATTTTTTTTAATTTCTTAGTAAGACATTTTTTGGACAATGGAAGAAAATACACGATTAAATTTCTGAGGAAACAAAGAAAGAGGATGAAACTTCATTGTGACGTTAAAAAAATTATACATAAAAAATTGTCAAAATTTAGAAAAAGACTGAAAGACAAATTAATATCATTCATAATTTAAAATGATGTAAACATAATATTATGCTATAATATTTTCGGCAGTTCTGAACGAAACATTCATACTCTAGACGAAACTATGCCCAGAATTTCTAACATTTTGTAGTTAATTAAAATTAACTAGGAAAATCGCTCAGAGATATACATTTTTTCATTTATTAAAGCGTATCTATGAAAACTCACTCAGCACAAAGATACAGAATTAATCCTTATTTTTTATCATTAGATATTGATCACCATAGCGATAAACAGACGATAGAAATCGGTTTTAAATTATCCACTGAATATTTAAAAGCCTGAAGGATCTTTTTTGTTCTGATAAATAGTTTAGCAGCACAGCATCTAGATTAAACATTACATATAGAAAAACGATTTTGCTAACATTGCTGGGGCCACGGTGATCCAGTGATAAGGTTTAGGCTCAGGAGTCGTAGGGTTTCAAGCTCGACACCCGATTTCATAGAAGAAACGTCGTGTAAGGGGCCAATTTCACATTAAATATGTCATGGCTAAACGTTCTCCCGCTGGTGTGATGTGGTGTGTTGAGTGGGATACCAGTTCAGGCATCGTCCTCATCATTTGACAACAGTTTAAGGAAATTGACAGTCCCCATGGAAATGGGCATGTGTTTAGAACAAACATCGGGGGAAGGAAGCATACGTGTCCCTGTCAATAGATAAGAGACGCCCGCCTTTCAAACCGAAAAAAATGGGGACCGCCGGCTGATGGCGTTTTTTTTTTTTTTTTTTTTTTTTTACTTCTGGAGATACCATCCCAGCCAAATGGGAGACCACCCATCTCTTTGCTAATCGATGCTTTCCCCTCTCATGTGATTGGAAAGATAACTTATGTCAGATGATCCAATGAAAGTTGGGAACTATCCTGATTGGTCCTTTGTCACCGGATACCGGCCCATGGGACCCAAATAAAAAGGGGACGAAAGAGATGGACCGGAAAATTAAAACCGCGATGTCTAAAATGTTCAGGTGATCATCAAACGAGAGATTGTATTAATAAAGAACACACGCAAAATCCAGTCTGCATTAATTGTAGCCAAGAGGGACATACTGCTGCATACCGAGGATGTCCGAATTTCCCTAAACCTAAACTCCCACCATTTAACAGAAATTATAAAAATCAACCAAATTTTGTTAAACCAAATTTCTCGTATGCAAGCTCTCTTAAATTTAATCTAGCGCAGCTGTCGGAAAAAAGCAATAATAACCCAACCGAAAATAATTACTTAAATAATTCTGCCTCTGACTTATCAGATATTTTTGAGCTTTTCCAAGAATTGACTAAACTTTTTAAAAGGTTCCCAAAATTAAAAGACGCTATCAAAGAAATGAGAACTACAAATTCGCTGCTAGATAAGCTATTCATCCTTTTTAACTGTCTCAGCTCTTGTAATGAATAAATTTTCCTTTGCATTCCGCTTATATAGTATTCCCTCAATAGCCAATGAAAATCAAGCTTTCTCAACTTCGCCGCGCCACCCTCCACCGGTAACTCTATGCAATCTCACAGTCCAAGTCATTTCATTCTCAACCACGCTACTGTTAACGTCAGCCAATCTTGGAGGTAGCTCATCACGGGCGGGTACTCCGTTAATTTCCTTCTATGAAAAAAATTTGGACCGGAAAAGAAAGCCGACTGACGAAGCGACAACTATTGATTGGAGCTAGAATTCAGCTTAGAATTCTATTTAAAATTCTCAGGAGAGAATTTGGAGGGTAACGTAGGCAGCCGCGATGAACCACTGAGCACACGTGGTTCATCGGAAACATTTGGACACCATGCGTTCCGTCTGAAGTGTGAAAGTTCATCCGAGCTTTAGTAGACCTCCAGTTAGTTAAACAGCTTGTCTTTTGAGCTGCTCTTCTAGACAGTTCATCACTTTACGTTTCCGGAAATTCCAGCAGGTTAATCGACGAGCGGATAACCTCGAACTTCGGGCTGAATCTTGCGGTAGTTTCAAGAACTTCGTCTTATCTCTTCACTTCCAAGAGAGATTCCTCCCTTATCTGAAGCATATCTACCCCTAGTGAAACTCTGAACTGAATTATTTATGTGCTTTTAAAATAGTTAATCAAGAAGGTGTACCTGTCTGAAATATATATGTATTATAGCTGGAAATGAATAGATTTTTATTTCTCAAAGACCTGAGTTTGTTTTCAGTGCAACTCACCTGTAACCGAGCCCATGACGCTACAGTGTCCTATAAAACGTGCACATGCACCAATTGAAACTTGTTGATATCATTTTATTTGGCACTCAAATGCTTATCATGCATTTCGTGAATCAAATATGATTTTCCACATTAATGTAATATAAGATTCTATATGTCAGTGCACAAGGATAGAGCGTCTTCTCCGCGATCTGGGAGTCCCAGTTTCGAGTGCCGGTTCAGGTATGGTAGTTCTTCTGTGTTCTATCTGTAAGCTGTGTGAAATTGCTCTCCTTTAAAAGGTGGGTTGTGCAAGCGAATATGATGAGTGAAATATTGAAAACGTACTCTTGGTCCTAGTTGGTGCTACTACAAAACAAGAGAGGCTGACTACCTCATCGAGCTTGTCCATGACAAGTGCCATTAGAGACAACAACGAGAATCTATATAAAAATAGAAAATGAGAAGAAAATATCAAATATGCTTTCCACTGCCATAGTATTTTATTATTATTGCTTTTAAAGCTCGAGAACAACCTCCGTCCTTGTGACTAACTCATATCTTGACTCATGGACTCATCCGCATGGACGCTCACTAGGCCGGGGTATTTCCTTACATATTCATATGTCTCTTATAGAATAAAAGAAAAATTGATAATTTTATTTTCAATAAATGTCTTATAGTATTATAATAATTTAATTTTACAAACCAAATTATTTTTTTTATAAATAATACATAATGAATTCCATATTCTGTAATAAAAAAGGGCATTTGTATTTAATTAATTTATTTATATTTTCGGGGCTCTCAATATTTCTCATAAAATTCTCAAATTCAAAAAAAAATCATCCACCGCAATTATATTTACTATAATCGCAAAAGGAATAACAAATATGGCACTCAAAATCTTTGTTAGATATAAAAACATTATGAAAATTTCGATTATTTAACTAGATATTTCTAAAAATCAATTTATGGAATAATTACCCCTGTAATTAATTATACATATAATAATTTTTCCGATAATTATATAGATTCTAATTATTCCTACAATTGAACTTGTTTCCAAATTTCCAATCTTATCACTATCGTAGGGATATGTGATGAATATTATTTTTTAAAAAGTGTATCAATAATGAGAATTTTCTGCAATGTAGAATGAATACGCATTTGTAAAATGAATACGCATTTTGAACGATGTTTTGCGATTTACAATTTCACGTCTGTCACACGCACTTAGCCGTGTATGTCTCTTAATATCATGAAATCTTTTGCAATCAAAAACCATTTGTTTAGAACATTAAATTGGCTATATAACATGGGAGGGGATTGATTTACAATTATCACGTATATGAATAAATGCATTACTTTGAATAAAGCGTATTACTTTTTTATGTGCAAAAAAAAAAAAAAAAGAAGAAGAAGTTATGTATCACTTCAGATCTATTTATAAATCGAAAGCAATGATGACAGGAATAGTATATCTTATAACTTTAAACCAGGAATTCTTGTAAATATATAAATTTATTTCGTGCTTCCAGGAAACGATTGTAGCGATTTGTATCAAATTAGATAAGGTTGCGCATTTTAAGCTTTTCTCTGTAGGCGTCTTTCTCGGGAAAAAAAATACGATTTGACTTGCAAACATTTTTTATATCCCTAAATATGGACGTTGTAGCGTTAGTCTTATAAGGCAGATCAAAACTGCGATAACGAAGTCGACTTTTTGGTATGGTGGTTATGTTACTCGGCTACAGATGCTAACGTCGCTGGTCCGAATCGCGACCTTCAATCGCTACATTGGTAACCTTGACAACGCAAGCTACCACAACAGTCGTGGCGCCATCTATCCGCACCAAAATCGTCAGACTCCCTTGATGTAAAGCAAACAAAACAAACAAAAATCGTCGGACTCACTTGACGAGCGCTTGGCGCAATACAAAATCGTTCGTTTATCCGCCAACTCACCGTAGGGGGAGTACTGTAGCGTTAGCCTTATAAACCAGATAACATCTGCATAACCGAAGTCGACTTTTTGGTATAGTGTTTATGTTACTCGGCTACAGGTGCTAGCGTCCCGGGTTCGTATCGCACCCTTCAATTGCTACAATGTGGCTACACATGACCAGCATGAGATGAAGTCGTGGCTAGGACCTCGCCCCCCCCTTTTGCATTTTTCTCATGTTCATTTCCGTGTTTGCAATTCAGTTACATTTCGCTTATAACTTTAAACAAGCAATAAGATAGGCTTTTCCTTCCGATTTCAAAAAAATAAGCCATGTAAAGTTGCCGAGCTCCGTTTTTCAGTAACTATTGATAAAGAATGCAGAAATAAAACACAAAAATTAATTTTTTTATGTTAATCTTTTACTCTCTCTACAAGCAAAATATTACTATTGATGTTAAAATTAATATTTCTTTTAGACAGTAAAAAATATAATTAATAATATTATTTTCGAGCATTTTTACTTTATAGCTTCCAGAATAATATCAGATTAAGATGACATTTAAGCAAAATTTTCAATAATTTGGAACATTTCTTTACGGAAATGAATTAAGAATCCCCAAAAAAATTTCATTATAAATATCTTGTCATATTTAAACTAATATTCGATTTTACCACATTGCTGTTTTTCACAGATTTTTTTTAAAGATTGAAACTATAAGGATGTTTTTTAAGTGTCACAAAAATAAATGTATCCTATTACCAATGGCAACAGAATATCTAAATTTTAAACACGTATTTACGCATGGCGGGAAAAACTTGAAAAGAAAATTTCAATTATACTTAACGTAATAATGGTACATTAATCAAAATTTGTAAATGTGGTAATTTTTACATGGGGAATCTATACATGATATTGAAGGAAGAATTTGTTGCCGTAGAAGAATTCATAGTCTCTACGAGCTTTATAGGCACAATATCTTTTAGATGACGTTACTAACTTTACAAGGAATTTTAGTTTTAATATATGAGGATCTACAGTAAAATAAAGCTGGTTGATTTTTTTTCTGTCACTTTACATATTGGAAAGTATCTAGGACAATTTTCAAATTCAGATTTATTTTATATCTTTGTGTATTTGAATATTCTACAAAAGCTATACCTTATATCGGGCAATATTAAGAAGTTTTATGAAGACTTTACTTTTTAAATAATACTAAAGATCTATTCTGTTACGCATTCGTGTAAATCTATAAAATTTTCTCCATTTTCAAACAGTTCAAAAATATCATTTCAGTATTCACGTAAAAGTTTTAACGAAATTTAATTTGATAAGATTTCGTTTAGACATAATGATCATTTAATTTGCTCTTGTGATAGACATCTATAAATATATTTTAATCTTTGATTTTCAAAATGTCTACTTAGTTTTCCTATATTTTACAAACATCCCTTACTGAAAAAATAAAAATAAAGCCAAATTCAAATTTTAGAATTTGCAATAAGCAAATGTTGTATAATAAGCCATACTAATCTTCAAAAATTTTAACCCTACAAATCAGCTGTCTACTTGGAAGAATATATACTACAAATAAAAGAAGAAGAAGAATTGGTTGCAATACAATCGTAAATCAATTCTTAAAAAAATCATCAGAATCTTTTATATGACGTTTTCAAAAAGCAGCCAAAAGGCCCCGAAATTTAGCATACACTTTAATACACTGCTTGCTACATTGAGCACACAAGTATGCAATGGTAACATTTTCCAGAGGGACGCTTCTTGCACATTCGTATAATGGCATTTGCATTCTCATGGACACGTCGCATCACAATGGGTGTTGTCACAATATATTTTATATATTTGATAGTGCTATAAATCACGTAAAACTTGGGACTGATGAAATCTGATGTGATTTTTTTTCCTCATTGAGAATAAAAAGGGGATAGAGATTTGAAATACCTGCCGAAGGTGGTGGCAGTGGGCAACATATGGTCATTGATGACTTATTTATATGTCCTGAATATTCCTTTTATATAAAAACTAGTGAAATCCGACCTGTGACATGGTTGAGGAATCAGTTCTTTGGTTTTCCTTATTACCTTACGTTTTAGAATAATTTAATTTACTAATATAATTAGCCTTCACAAAAAAAAAGATGCCGGAATTAGAGAATCAGTTCTTTGGATTTACTTATTACCATAAAATTTTAGATTAATTTAATTACTAATGCAATTTGCCATCACAAAAAAAGATGCCGGAACTAGAAAATCAGTTCTTTTGTTTTCCTTATTACCCTAAATTTGTAGATTAATTTAATTTATTGATACAATTTGCCATCACAGAAAAAGATGCTGGAACTAGAGAATCAGTTCTTTGATTTTCCTTATTACCATAAAATTTTAAATTAATTTAATTTTCTGATACAATTAGACATCACAAAAAAAAGATGCCGGAACTAGAGAGAAAATTAAAATTAATTTCAGAATATAACAGGGTAGAAAGAATGTCTCACCTGGGAAATAAATATGTGTCATATTTTTATGCGAGTGAAGAATTTATCCTTGTCTGAAAAGGCAAAAAGAATACATAAGGATTTTATTGAAATCTGAGAGCTAATCAGTGAAGAACTCTAATCACTCAGGAGAAAGTTATAGTTCTTGGCGCCCTATTTATTTTACCACGAAATGGAATGATAATGAAACTTGAAAATATTTTAAACTACAAATTGTTTAAACAAGAAAATAACTATGAGATTTGAAAGTGTTACTTAAGTGTTACAATTTTTTCATTAAAAACGTGTGGAGATTTTTTCTGTCATTTTGTTATTGGTACATGATTTTTAGCGCAGTAATTATTTTCAATATTTTAGACCTTATATGGAAAAAATAACATGAAATTCTATTAAACTTATGCGCTCAATTTCTTTTTCCACCAATTTCATAAAAACAGAATATGTTTGTTTTAATAACCATTTTTTTAAATTATTAATACATCAAAAATTATTTTCGCTTAATGTGAAGAAAATAAGATGAAAAATTGAAAAACATCTGTTTAACACGTTCCTTGTTTCATGAATTTGCCTCCTCTCAGATAAAGAAATCAATGAAGGACCTATTTTTCATACATTTATCATTTTTTAAAATGAAATTGCCATAAAAAAGAATACACATTTTGTTATCTTAAGTAGCTGCAAAATATTTCCCAGTCTAATGAGAAATAATTCACCTGCTAAAATATTTTTTCTTTTATCTAAAGAAGTTTCTGTGATTTATTTGACACTCTGTCATTATTGATGAATTCGAATAGTTATGTTGGATCCCAAATTATATCTGTTTGGTACTTTTTTTATCGTCTTGATTTCCTGGATAAGTAAGTAATTGTTTTTTACATGATGTTAAGGGTAAATGATACTTGGTTGCTTCTAATTCAAATATGAGAAGTTGAAATATATATTCTTATTACATATTTTGTAATACTATTTCAGCAAAAATTTACAGAACTAGTTTTTAAAAAATTATGTTTTGTTCTAGAAATATGCAAAATATTGCTCCCGTATTACTATCTAAGTCCTGGCACAGTCCTATCTAAGCAACTTTTTCAAATTTTAATATTTGTAATTGTAATTTAATGGTACTTTATATAGAATAGTAATCTATAACTATGCCACACAAAAAAATGAATTACTTCCAATTTTTCTTATAAAATTTAATTTTAAAAAAGTGAACTTTTTAAAAATATTGAATGCTTTATTTTTAAATGTAAACTTTATCTACAATTTTTTCTAGGCAGCTATTAAAATTCTCCATAAAAGTTAATATGGGTTTTTTCCTTCTAATTGGGTTTAAATTTTTATAATTTTTTATTGTAAAACAAGCAAAAAAATTCTGCAATATGCATTCATTCTGATGCGAACTTTTTAAAAAACTATTATATTCTTTATAGTTAATTCCATAACATGTTTTATAAAACATATATTTTGGAACATTCTCAAAAAACTTTACATCACAACTTTCGTTTTGTAAAAACCCTTAGGCGTTCAAAAAATAGCATATAATTAAAAACTCAGCATGGAAAAAAAGGATTTAAAATTTACTCATTCATATCATGATATAAAAAACATCCAATTTGTCCGTCTTTTGCAAAATTTTAATTAATTTATACTTAATTGATTAAAATAAAAAAAAATTGGAAAAATTTATTGAAATGAAATTTCATGCTTGCTTAAAGAATATATAGAGAAAAATCGTCAAATGATCAATATTTCAAAATCCTAATTACAACCTTTGTCGACCTAAAAAAATTAATACATATCTCAGAGTTGATTAAATTTATTTTTCTGTTAAAAGCATATATTAACAAATATTTAAAATTAGAACATGCTTATTTTCATTGATTTAGAAGCATCTGCATCTCCAACAAAACAACCAAACATGAAAAGAATTTCTAATTTCAAATTTTCATACTTATAAGGAAAATCTCATGTAGATAAAACTAAGTTATTTCATTTCAGTTGAACTATACAAGTTTGTGAGTTGTAGAAAAGCATAATAATTTATTTTTTATAGGACTCTGTTTAAGCAGACAATCGGGAAAGTAGGCTTGGCAACATTGTTTGCACTGTTGTCATACAGCAAATATTTTTAAATAAAAGATACAAACACATTTAGAAAAATTAAATTTATCATATGATTCCATAAATTTTTTTAAATTTTTTTTGAAATTTTTCAGGTATCTTGTTGCTTTAAAAATAAGATGTTGCTTTTGAAAGATATTCATATTCTAATAACGATGTGTGCAAGTTGAATTCATTAGAAACTCTGTTAGAGAATTGAAATTTTCATTATCTTAAAATGTATATCTTTTGATTTAAAAAGAATATTCAGTGTATCAGTAGCAATTCAGCTTCAATTTCAAAGGGGAATAGGTATTTGAGGGTATAATGGCGACCAAAAACCGTCAAGAAAAACATTTTGCAAATTTGGCGATTTTTATTAGTCAAACTATTTAACAAGTGTTTCTCACGTTCAAAACTGCTAACAAAAAATAATAATGCACTTGAGAACATTTTTATAATTTTGTCAATTTTTTTCTTTGTGCTCTTTGGTTGCCGTTAGAACAGGGATGCACAACCTTTGCAGGACGAAGGGCCAAAATATGAAAAGGGATCAAGTCGAGGGCCAAAGCTGCATGTGAATGTTAAAATATGTTATAAACATGAAAATACGTTTTTTTTTGTAGCAATACGCCTGAATTATAATTATTACTTTACTTATTTTACTCATGTACGCATTACGCAATAAATAAATAAATGAATGAAACACTAACATTATAGATAGGATTGAAATAATTTACCTCCAAAAAGAAAAAAAAGATTTCAGCTAAAAAGGTGGCAAACTTGAAATAGAATAACCGAGGAAAACTTTTTGGTAATTATACTAAGAATACAAATTAAATTTTCAGAATTAATAATAAAAATTAGCAAAAATTAATGAGATGGCTGGAACTGAATATTTGAAGTTATTGATTTTATATTGGACTTAAGACTGGTTATGGGAATACACAGAGCAAAATAAGAAATAGAATAGGGGAAGGGCTCTCTCATCTGCTGTTCTATTTCTTACTTTTGATTTGCTTAAATCCATTAATGAGAAAGTTTGCTCACAAATGTAAGTGCTGCCAAAAAAAAATAATTCACATGCGGCTGCATTTTGCTTTAAGCACAAAAATTCCTCGGGTAAATTTTTATAAAATAATAATATCGTTTTTTCTTTAAACTGATTTTTTATCATAATTCTGTCAATCAATTAAAGCTAACTGCATACTCTCATGCACTAGATTTACATCAACAGAAAATAGAGAAAGAAATTAATCAATTTTTGTTTAGCACTTTTCAAAATCAGAAAATCAATCAGCAAAGGCATTACACAAGATTTGAATTGGATCCTCATACTGCATTTTCATGTGTGGAAATTTTTCACGTCCGCGAGCTTCTCCTATACTTAAACTGGTACTCGCAGGTAACCATGTAGGGAACAAACTGAAAAGACGTGTAATAAAAAGTAAATAAAATTAATGAACAAATGTAAATTATTTATTCTGATAAAGAATCGTTTTCGTATCCGATTTTCCCTGTATTAATTTGAAAAAGTCTCATTTCATTTTAAATAAATCTTATTTTATAAACAAGATTCACGGGCGAACTTCAAAGGCTACGCGGCCGAATTTTGGCCAGCAGGCCATAAGTTGTGCATTCCTGCGTTAGAACCAATTGTACCGGGGGAAAGAAGATAGATTTTTATTTTTGTATTATGATTCAGATCTTTATTAGCCGTTTTTGGGTTCGGCAGGAAAAAGCACCATATTTAATTTCGGTTTAATCGTTTAGATACAATTACATGTCCTAATTACGTCAAATTATGAAACCTAAGAATTATTAATTGTATTTGTATCTCACATGGCCTGTTAGTTATGTATAAAAACCTTTCAAGTGACGATTAATCCCATGACATCACAATGGTATTAAACTGTAAATAATCAGTTCATATTTCTTATAAATTTCGTGTTTAAATTTCATCTCTATATTCGTTTTGTAAACTACACAGCTATTATACTGAATTACATATTATCTCGTGTACCATGGGATTAAACAGTATATTTTATTTATGTTTTAGATGTTAAATGAGAATAATTCTGAGACAACAGAGTAAAACTAATGTATTTCAGCAATGTTCTTTGATATTTGTAGATGCTGAATACGACGATTACAAATGCAAATTAGAGACATACGACGCATCTCTTAAGGGAACCATATCAAGCCCGTTTTATGGCAAGAGGTTGTATCCACCTGATTTGTATTGCACTTACAGAATTAAAGCTCCTTCAGGACAGGTAAGCCCTTAAAAAATAGAATCCCTTCAATGCTTAATCTGTACTTGTTTGAAAAACTAACTGCCCCAATGGGTTGGAGGGGGGCTTCTCCTAATTGAGGATGAGAGGCTTTTAGTATGGTGGTTGTTTCTCGCCACCCCGCTGGTACACGAAAAGTTGGAATCTAGTTTCTCCCATTGATGATGGGAAATACTTCCTTAGGGAAGTGTTGTACTGTGGCTGGTGATGGTTCTCAGGACTTAATTATAGTTCCCGGCAGTGTAACTGTTATGGCGATCCAGTCTTGATGTTTTTCCGTGAGCTTTCCGGCTGGTCGGAGTAGTCAATTTGTGATTTTGATGAACTAATTAACAAAATGCTGTATGTTTTTTGGAAAAAATTATATAATTTTTAATTATCTGTGTGGTGGAACGTAGATTATTAGGATCTGTGCAGGAAGCAACAGGACGCATGTTTTTAGGGAACATATTTTTTAATAACCACATTCACACACTAAACAAAACAAGACAGGACAAAACAAAACATTCACGTGCGCAGCTTAACCGAACAGCATCATCTCATTGTAATCTCACATCGCCATCTAGTATTCAAAAGAGAAGATAAATGTAACTGCTACAGTTGAAACTTAACAAAATTTCATGTTATTTATATTATTGCTTTTAATATTACATGAATTGCTTTTAATATTAAATGAAGGAACGAATCCATGTTACAACTTTCTAACATGAATTCGTTCCTAATATTTCAAATACATTTTTAACACATTAAAGTTTGCTTTCTTATTAAAAATTCCAGTACTTAAGGTTTTAGCCCTTTATAATGACTCAACTTCGATGTTTAGCTTATATTCTATTAAACTAACTCAAATAATAATACTGGCGAAAAATAGTATAAACAGACATATCACATATACTTCAGATGGCCAGTAATAAACTGATATTAAATATGTTTGCTTTCATATTAAAAATTCCAATTTTTTAGGTTTTAGCCCTTTATGATGATTCGACTTCTATGTTTAGCTTATATTCTATTAAACTAACCCAAATAATAATACCGGCGAAAAATACTATGAACAGGCATATCACATATACTTCATATGGCCAGTAATAAACTGATATTAAACACGTAAGGTTCCCTTCTCACCCCACTTAGCAACCCCTCTTGTGGAGATACGCAAGAACAAGGAAGGAAAAGGGTTGGGCGATGCTAATAGCAGGAGGTTAGTTGGAGCTGTTACTGACGAAGTGAGGAATTAGAGATCAATCAGAGTCTGGAATGGGTGAAGTGAGAGAGTAGAGATCAATCTAAGTCTAACAGTGACAGAATTGGAAGACGATATTATAGGGGCTTTTTTGGTAATTTTGTTTTATGTGCGTATTGTGTCCCGCATCTATATGCAAATAAAAATTTGAGACTAAAATTGGATGTGATCACTGTCGCCACCGCTCACATAAAAGAAGCCCCACATCTTACAAAATATAAGTAAATTAAAATCAAATTCCTCTCGGCAAGCTGAATGGCAAAAGTAGATTCGTGCACATCTCAGTAACTATCTGTTGTTATAAGAAAGGGTTAAAATTAGGACTTGGAAATCACTTTTAAATCCCTAACTTCTAAAATAATGAAAATACGAAAGATTTTGAATCCAAAGACGTATGAAAGATCTAATGAAGATGAGTCTTCATAATGCGCCAATTTGGAATTATTTTTCTAATTACATGGAACTATTTTTCTATATTCAATAATAAAAAAGTTATAGCGAAATGTAAATTTTAATCCCTTTTGAGTTATATGTGCCATTTATGAACTTGTCCAAAATTTTTACACTTCTGACAACACATTCCAAGTCAAACATATTTTGGTATTAAATCTTGTTTCTTTTATCTGATGAAAACCCACTGTATCAGTCTTATTCGTAGATCCTTTGTGAATATTCCTTTAAGATTAAAGAAATTCACAGTGAAAATACCTTTCTTCGTTATTTAACCTTTTTGAATTCTTTGCAGAAGATAAAAATAACTTTTAAGGACTTCGATTTATATCCTTCAAAAGGATGTGACCACAGTCTTGTCATCTCTGGAAAAGACAGAACACTTGCTATACTCTGTGGCACTCAACTGCCGAGACCTATCATTTCTGACGAAGGAGAGGAAATTTCGCTTGTTTTTTCCACTGATTTCTACGGCTCTGGTAGAGGATTTCTTCTGGAATACGAATCCGGTCCCGATTTTCGTAAGTAATGAATAATATCTTGCTAGATTATATTTAAAATATTAAGAAAACCATGTTTAGTGGAAATGATTTTAAAATAATATTTTGAATACTCATGGAATAGGTCATCCAAGTACCAGATTATATACATACGGTACTATATTGCTATTACTATAGATACAATTCCTATATACATTCAATATCAGCATTCAATTCAATTTAAAATTTTATTTAAAATGTATAATGTTACGAAAATAACCAGGTTTGTTTATAGTGGGTGTATGGTGTGAAGACACAATCAGCAGGCCTCAGTGGAAAACAACTACGACGTTTATTTGTCACGAAGGCACTAACACAAAGGTAACAAGTTCACAGACTACAAATATGTACAGCCGAGACCAACACAGGACAACACACAGTAGCCCACAATTAATAATGGACCAAAGCACACAAAACGCTCAGACATAATTCAGCAAGAGATGGGATCTTCGGAGCTTCGTTCTACGGTTCCTTCAAAAGGCTTATGTTCTTACTGTCACCTCGCTTTAGCTGCCTATTCTCTACCACACAACTGGTTACTCCATACACTATACGACACTGAGGTTTTCTGTACTATAATAATTAAAGCAATTTGCTTTTTTAGAACTCTGTGAAAAAGGTGAATCTGCCTGCGCTAATCGCAACTGTTTCAAGCCTGAGAAGAAATGTGATGGAGTGGACGATTGTGGTGATGGAACAGATGAGGAGAATTGCAGTAAGTACTTATTTCAGATTATTATTACTTTTAATTATATATATATATATATATATATATATATATATATATATATATGATGCTTGAAAAGTTGCATAAGGTTGCGGTTTCTACATTTGCATTCGTATATATTAAATAAATTAAGCTGTCAAATTATAATATAAATCTATATAACATGAATTGTTTTATTTACCTTGTACTTTAATCCCCCGGGGGAGCACCTCGTGATTGTGGAGGAAATGCTTCCGATATGGTGCTTGTATCTCTCCACCCTTGGTGGGTACACTAATAGGTGGGAGTTGGACTCCTCCCATCGATGACGAGACGTATTACCTTCAGGGAGGGTTGTACCGTGGCCGGTGATGGCCATTAGGACTCAACCACAGTTCCCTCCAGTGTTGCTATTGTAGCGAACCAGTCATTCAGTTTTATGACTAATCCGTGTGCCTTCGCTCTTTGACTCCTCTAGTACTTCAATGTTTTATCTCTCTAACATTTAAACTCATCTTAAGCCACGAGTTCAATGACAATTCCATGTTTTGCGCTGCTGTCATATTCAAAATAATTCATTTTATTATACAGCTTGACTTTCATCTATCCATCGTTAGAAGGTAATTTAAATATATAATTATTCTTTTTATATAATTGTTTTTATGATATTGTTGGCCTTGGCTTCCGAAATGGAGTTTTCGATTTCATAAGCGGAGCCTGATGCACGTTAAATCCGTGTACCCCCACGTGATGCACGTTGGGGGTACACGTCCTCTCGCTGCTGTAGTGTGGAATCTTGGTGAGGGGTGCCATCTCAGATGCTTTCCTTGTCATTTGGCCTTGATTCAAAATTTTGAGGATGGTTTCCAAAATAGCCTCATAGTTGCTTTAATATGGGAATCTTAATATAACTGAAGTATGCTTAATTGAAACCTAATTACAAGTTTGAAAAGCTGTTTCTAGTGCCAGGTTTACACTCGACAAGTTATAAGACTGAACTGACTTATTTTTGCCGCGATTTCATGAGACGGATTCAGGAATTCCATCCTTTCCCATAAATTGTCATTTTGGCGCCCTCAACTTTATCATGTGAGAACATGATGTTATTTGGGGAATGAGGTAGACAAAAATACATAGGCGAAAAATTGAAATTTTATTATCTGCAAGAGCATCTCAAAGAATCACCACTTAATAACGCTTTGCCATCGCATTTACAAAAGCTCTGATTTTTAAAAAATGAGTTAATGACTACAGCAAATAAAACCTAGAAAAATGTCGTTTTGACCACGTGATTTATACGAAATGAAATAAATAAGAAATGTGATATTTTTTTAAACAATAAATGCGAGACAAAGTTTTTTGGATCGTTTGCAGTACTAAAGTGACTCATTCAACGAAACCATTAAAAAGAATAAAAGTATAATTCAACTTGCACGAGCACGTGGTGCTTGGCCGTTCAAGAAATGATGTTCTGACATGATACATTGAAATATGCATAGCAGATTTCATTTTAATATTTTTTTCTCTGATTATAGTATTATAATCATGGCTGACACAACGAAGCATGATAAAATAAAATAAAAAGGTCAGCATGTGTAAATTTAGTACACTATAGAAAACAAAAACGGCAAATAAAATGAAAAAATAAAGCGCAATCTCGCATCAGAAAGGACAAAAAATAAAATATGTCGGAATTAATCTAAAATAAGTGATAAAAATTTTTAGACCAAATTCTACAAACGCATGCGCAGTAAGAAAAAATACAATGCGATATGTTGCTGTACTGTCGAGACAATTACTTGCCATCTTCTAAACAGCATTTCTGCGCATGCGCTTTCTATTAGACGTTTTATAACTTGCTAAGTGTAAACCAACATTAGAAGCATCTCCTATCCGACTCAATTTTCAGATTTTATGGACTGTTGTAAATCACAATAATATGTAAGAGATTAAAAATGTTTCTATCTATTTTTTTCTTTCAGATTTTCCTTTGGCGATCTTTCCCTACAATTGTGGGGTGCAGACAATCAAGCCGAATGAGGGATATGATCGCATTATTGGTGGAGAAGAAGCCACCCCCAATAGCTGGCCTTGGCAAGTGTCCCTTAGCTATGCTACGAGAGAACCAAACAGTCATTTCTGTGGCGGGACACTCATCAATAGCCTATGGGTGCTGACCGCTGCTCATTGTGTCGCAAGGTGGGACATATATATCTGCATATTCTTTCCTTTTAAAAGATATGGACTTAATCGTATGTTTCTTAAGAAAACTCTATTAAGCACTTGGAGTTATAGTTCAAGAAATTTCTCTCTCTATGAAGGATATGACTGGAGAGACATTAAGAGTAAATATACGTATGAACTCATTTCAGTAACCTGTCTATACAGAAAGTCCAATTACTCTAAATGCAAATTGATACGCTTAAATGCACTTCTGAGGATTTCAGAAAATGAAATCGGCAGTTAAAAAAACCCCCAGGTGGAATGGTTCCCTGAAATTATTCTCACATAGTTTCTAATGAACTTGTCGTGCCAGAGAACGCTTAGCATAACACTGGCATACAATAGTTATAAAATATTAACTTTCGGTTTGATGTAAACATTTTCACTGAATCTATCGAGTTGTTCTTGGCTAGTTATTTGATTTTTCCTCCTTTTCTTTTGCTTGAAACAAGAATTTCACGAATTCTGATTGAAAAAAGGAATTTGATGAATTATAATTGATCGAATACGAATTCTGCTTGAAACAAGGATTTGATGTATTCTGGTTGAGCGAATACGAATTCTGCTTGAAACGAGAATTTCACGAATTCTGATTGAAAAAGGAATTTGATGAATTCTAATTGATCGAATACGAATTCTGCTTTAAACAAGGATTTGATGTATTCTGGTTGAGCGAATACGAATTCTGCTTGAAACGAGAATTTCACGAATTCTGATTGATCGAATACGAAATCTGCTTGAAACAAGAATTTCACAAATTCTGATTGAAAAAGGAATTTGATGAATTCTAATTGATCGAATACGAATTCTGCTTTAAACAAGAATTTGACGAATTCTGATTGATCAAATACGAATTCTGCTTGAAAGAAGGATTTGATGAATTCTGATTGAAACAAGACTTTGATGAATTTTGATTAATCGAATACAAATTCTGCTTGAAACAAGAATTTGACGAATTCTGATTGAAAAAAGAATTTCGTACAAAACTGCACTTATAGCCACAAAATCCATTACCAATTTTGATATATTTAAGTAATTACATTTTTGGATTACAGCGTTCATATGTTTCTGAAAGTACAGACTTGTATGGACGGATTATTCGATTTAGTTCGAAATTTGAAAGGTATCTAGACCATAGATGTTAAATATCCATTTATAATTTCATCCATTTATCCATCAATGAAATAATATTATTATTAGTTTTTATAAAAAATATTTATCCATATTATTTAATGATAACAAAAATACTTTTCAAACTCTGATAGGTCTAAAATATGGAGATTAATGAAAATTCTGTGTTAGAATTTTTTGACGATTATAGTACTTTTTCTATGCCACGCTTACGATTGAGTAAACTTCTGAGGAAAAAAAAGTGGGTTTTTATCTCTTTATCGTATACATATACAAAAAAAATATCGTTATTGTCAAAAAACATAGATTTTGTAGCAATTTGTAGAACTTGTTGAACTGTAGATTTTGACGAATCTCTACGTTTTAAACCTCCTTAAGTTCGAAAATCACATTTCTAGAGTAATATGCTTCTGTCTTTGAGCAAACAACCCTCAATTGTTTTGGGCTAGACGGATAAAATTGGATATATAGCATCTATTTTGAATTCACCGATTTCTGTGAAATTTTGAATGAAGTCTGTTCAAAAGAAGTCTGTCGGTTTAACCTTCGAATACAAAATAAGATGATGATTACGTAATGAAGGAAGCTAAATGGTTAAATTTGGTACCCAGGTTTAAAATTTATATTGTAAATATATATCAAGACTCCAAACAAATCTATCAAGAGGTGGACCTCTGTACTTTATCAATAATTTAAACGCGATAATTCAAACGCAACGATTTAAACGTATAAAATTTGATATATTATTTTGTAAATACAATAGCTTTGCATCTAATTTTGTATTCGATCACCTGGAAAGAAGTACAAAGTACTTTTGTATTGGCTGCATTCCAGCAATTAATCACCACAGACACTCTTTAACAGATGTAATTATTGTGCGTTTGCCAGAGAAAGTTTGTCTGCCTAACTTTCCAAATATAAAAGTCCAGATATATATCAAATCTCCAATCAACTCAATCAAGAGATGGATCCTCTGTATTTGAACAAGCGTGTAAACACGATAATTTCAAAACCCAACAAAATGCATAAATTCAGATCGTCACTCTCACAGATACACATCAAACTTTCTACGCGCATGAAGCCACGAGTAAAAGCTAGTATTGCATAAACCCATTTGGAGGTTTAAGATTTCTCTTTGTGTCGGTGTCTTAATCTCACCTAAAAGTATTGTTGGATAGGTGAATCAGCTAAATACAACAGTACTGGATCTAATTTTAGACTGAATAAGCTGGAAAGAAATCCAAAGTACACATCGAATTTCGGGCACTTTTGTATTCACCACATCTTAGCAATTCTCCAAGAACATCCTCTAACAGTCGTGATTATTGTACGTTTTGTTCGTAATTATTGTACGGCAGTGGCATGCAGTTAATAATACTCAAATACATTTGACAAAGACAATCTGAGAAGGCATTGGAAAGAATATACCTCTTGTCTTTCGACCAAATAATTCTTTTTAACAGCTGAATCCTTATTAGCCAGTATACTGGCACAGAGGTAGCGCGTCTTCGTGGTGATCTGGGCGTCCTGTATTCGAATACCGGTTAGGGTATAGTTGTTCTTCTGTGTACTATCTATGAGTTATGTGAATGTGCCCCCTCCCCTATCAAAAGGGGTTGTGCAAGCGGATGTGTGTGTCATCCTAATATGAGCTAGAAGTCAGACTTCTGACCTCGGGTGCTCAGGGGTCCGTACCCTCAGAAGCTAATGCACACCCTCTTTTCGATGTAAAGCGAACATAAGGTCATTATCAACATCAATTCTTAGTTAGGAGTCGTTTGACATGTACAGCATTAACACTGGAGTATCCGCATGAATGATAAATGTGTGTGGCTAGAGAGGTGTTAAGTAGTAGCAACATGGTGATGTTCCGGAGTTCCGAGGTGTGACAAAATCATCACGAGCACCTCCCCATGATAATTCGGAATAGTTATTATAATTTGTAAGTCTAGGGAAATATTAAAATTTGTCGAAACTAGTTTAGTTCATAATGTTCTAACAGCATGAATTTTGGTAGATTTGTTAAATTAAAACTTCTATGACGTAATTATTAATATAAAAAATTATTTTGCTTATTTACGGGGTAAAAAGAATTTTACTGAAATAATTTTTTGCATGCCTTTTAAGTTAGGTAGCTGAACTTCCATTAGATTAAAAAGCATAACTAAATGGATTAAATGAGAATTGTTTATTTTTGATTAAATCTTCTAAAAAGTCCATATTTTCTTAAAAATGTCCAACATTGAGCATTTCATCTTTCGATCAATACAGTATTTCAGTAAATAGTTCGTTCCTTTCCCCCATATTTAATAACTTTTGAATATAAAAATTTATCTAAACTCGTAATGATTCGTTCCTTGCTTTTATCAGGAGATATGAAGCCATGAAAATCATTTTGGGAGCCCATAACTTGGGGAACACTACTTCCTACCAACAAACTCGTAGAAGTGTCAAAGTGATTGCCTATCCCGAGCTCATCGGAGAAAAGGTGAAAAAGGATCTATTTTCTATTGTAATGAGCTATTCACATGTGTATATATATATGTATAGCATATTTCATGAAAAATATCGTATTAAAAGCTGTTGCATGTAAACCAAAGTTTATTTAAATAGAAATAAAAACGCTTAAAAAGTTAAAAATTTTCTAATTTTACTGACTAAAATAAAGATGCTTAGATTGAAGACACAAGAAAAAATTTGAATTATTTTAGTTATAATAAAGTTCTGTTTTAAAGTAAAACAAGGTCTATTTTATCGATTACGTTAATATCCAATAATCTTAACCGTTGTACGCTATTGGTTAATAATAATGCTAATTAATATATTTGATCTTTATATGTTAATAGTTATTAACCCTTTAACGGTCATAAGGAGTGGGCAGTGGAAAAATAAAATTGATAGTGGTTAGGGGTATGTAATAGAAGTAAAAAGATATCTACATATAAATATATACATATACATATATATATATATATATATATATATATATATATATA
>JAOUZG010030349.1:318583-351757 GCA_026289955.1 Argiope argentata | reverse complement strand
AAAAAAATTATAAAAATCATGGTGGTGAAAATATCGCCTCTAACTGATAAAGGGTTAATAATGATAATATATTTGATTGCTATATATTATTAGTTATTAATAATGCTAGTCAATAAACTTGATAGTTATTATACATAATCGTTGTAATTTATTAGTTACTAAAAACTTCAGTTCAATTTTGAGTTATTACTCCTTTCTAAAATTTGTATTCTCTCATTTAAAATATCTTGAGTAGAGTTTAGCTGAATATCTACTCTCTGTATCCGATTCGAGATAACTTTTGTAATAGATATTCAAGAATTAAAATATATACGTGATCTATTTTCTTGTCAGAAATTGCCAATTAATTAATGAAATAAATAAATGCTGAAGGACTAAACTCCCTGCTCACAATAGCTCTCCGATCTCTTGTAATTGCTACGGAGTAGAAAAAGCATCGGAATAACACCGAACAAAACAAACTTTTAATGTGTCTGGATAAATAGCATAGTTTATCGTGATGCTAACAGTTGTGTTTAGGTCCTCCATTCTCCGCAGGAAATGAAAGAGCCTTACAACGGCCACATCATAATAAAGAAGATACAACGTCTGAAAAAGTTTCTCATTGGTGCTTATTTTCATTCAAACACGTTTGATTCTTCTTCTGTAAGCATTTCTTTGTCGTATGTGAATTACTTCTCGGTTATTTTGCCGATAAGTACTGCCAACTTCAGAATATTCAGCTTATTAATAATACTATTTAACATGTTGTGTTGTTGTTGTGACTAATGGCACTTGCTGTGGACAAGCCTCCGCTGATACAATTAACAGATTTTAAGCCTAAGAAATGCGTCTTTTTGTTTTTACAAGTAGCGCCATCAAGAGCCAAGAATACGACTTAGCTACACACACGCCACAACCCTTTTTAGGGGGTGGACTTCATTCATGCAAATTCATTCATTCATCTCAGATCGTAATTTAGACCTGGAACAGAAAATGATCACCTCTGATCCAGTACCCCCAGTGATATTACTCTCGATATGGAGGATTTTGCGACCACGAACAGATTTAACGAGCGCCAGTCACCATACACTCGGGGAATCTTTTGGTCGGTGAGTTTCGTACTCATACTTTCTCGCTTTACCAACCAGGCCATCCCATCCTACTATTTAACATACTATATATATATATATATATATATATATATATATATATATATATATTCAGCTGCATATCGCTGTCTATAGCGTTAATAATAATCGCATTGATGATTTAGATTATTTCCCATTTTTAAGCAAAATTATTGCTTACAAACAACGTAAATAAATTCTTTAGAACTTGAATTTAAGGTGGGTTTACATTGGGTTATTTACAAGATGGTCAATAAGACAACGCATCCACAGAAAGGGACGGATTTCTGTTTACCAAAAGATAGATTTAATCATTTCGTGGTTGGATATGAATTGCCATTTTGACGTACCTGAATTTTTCTTTTTCACTACATATCGTATTGAAATAATGGATATTTACATAAAGAAAAATAATAAAATATAAAAAAAATCAACATATCTAAATTTGAAAATCTATAGAAAAGGAACGGCCAATAAAATTAAAAAAAAAAAAACCTAACCTCGCATCCAAAAAAAAGTATTAGAATTAATCCATGGTAAATGATCACTTTTTTTAACACCATAAACAACTCACCAAAATCTACAACTGCATGCGCAACTAGAAAAAAAATACAAAAAAAGTTACGTGTTCTTGTCTTGTCAGGACTTGCAATGGACCGAACACCACTTTTAAGCCTTTCTACGCATGCGCCTGCCTACTGGCCTAGTGTTCAGAATATTAGAACGCATTAGAAGAAGAATAGAATACAGAACGGCATTAGAAGCGATGTTATGTGGAGTTGAGTTGTAACTTTTCAACTGATATATATTCTTGTTTCTAATTGGTGCATGTGGACGTCTTCTGTGATTAGTTATGTATTATCATTTCATTGGCTTTTTATATTACAGAGAGAAATATCTGATCTTACTATTTTCTCATCTGAATTTTTTTTCCAGATAAAAGATTATAAAGCGGATCTTGCTCTTATCGAAATGAACGCCCCGGTCATTTTCAACCCTGGCGTTCAGCCAGCCTGTTTGCCTGACTTCGACTTCAAGCTTCCAGAGCACTGGCGATGCTATATTACAGGCTGGGGAGAGACCAGAGGTAACAAATTGTCTCTTCCATAAAAATGTTACCACAAATGAATTGTTAAATGAACATTGAAAATTCCCCCCAAGGATCTTTCCCCTTCTTCTTCGCAAGATATCAGATGATAAGGTCTCCCCACAGATGCGGGATGATTTTATTATCCTATTGTCCCTCAATACAATTTATATTAACTCAAAATTATTATAGTATATAAGTTAAATAAATGGAGTAAGCACAGAAAAATTAAATGGGGGGGGAGGAAAGGAAAAAGTTATCATAACCATTGGCTGGGAATGGTATGTAAAAATTTATAACTCCAAAACTGGTCGGAATTTCTTATTGATGCGTTAAACGTGTGATATACATAATACTGTTAATTTATATCGATAAGTTATAAATTTTTAATTACCTATTCATAAATTTCTTTTACAAAGAGTTTCTTTGGTGCTTACGTATTAGACCGTCGACGCCAACTATCACCAACAGTTTAGTAACTCATTAGAGATGGTTTCCAATTTAGCAATAAACCATCAACGCCAACAAAAACAAAAACAAAAAAAAGCGAACGACAGTTAAGGTTCGAAATTTTTTTAAAAATAATGGCGGGGTTTTTTTTTTGCCATTATTGGTGGTTTAGCAATTCATTGGTGATGCCTTCAAATTTGACGATTAAGATCGACGGTCTAATACGTAAATACCAAACTATTTATGAGATAAATATTTTTCAAAAGGCAAGAGTTCTGTATTTTGTAGTAGTTATTTTATACACCAAAATTGCTTTTAAATTGTTTTCAAATGAATATTTGTATTTATTTCTTCAAATAAAAAAAATCTATAAACTCTAGAGCTTATTCAAAATTTAGTTTTTTTTTAAAAAGCTTTTTGTGAATTTGATTCTATCAGTGATTTTTTCCAATGTGTTTTATTTCAATGTTTTAATACCCTCACAAATTATTTGGAGCTAATTTTGCACAATGTATCTATTTGTCATTAATACGCTTTTTTTTATTGCAATTCAGGTACTGGTTTCTCTAACAGTTTGAAGCAACTTCTAGTGTCAGTTCGACCTGATAAAGATTGCTCCGGCATGTACGAGAAAGGTACAGGGGTCTGCGTCTTCAAAGCAAAGCAGGGCGTCTGTCACGTAAGATACAGTTTGGTTTTTAAAAGACGTAATCAATTTTTTGAATTCACAGCTTGTGGTGTTTAAAAAACGGAACTAGTGACCCTTTAACACGTTGATGGATAGTAAAGCCCTCAGGCGTCAAGTTCTTGAAGATACGATATTGCGGCTGTGGGCGTCGTATTTACATGCGATTGGTCGACTAGTGTACCACGTTGGTGCATTTACGTGTTGCAACACATTTTCCCTCGCCATTGTTTTTCTAAAAAGTAAATAGAGTTTGTTTTATGTATGTGGGAGCCTAACCAAATCTTCAAAAATTAGACTCTTCAAATAGCGGGATTTTAGTGGCGTGATGTCTAGGTTTTTTTTATTTATTTACGAATTAGTTTCTATACCAAGAATAAAATAATGCAAACTAAGGATGAAGAGAATTCTTTCAAAAAATAAAAGAATTTATTTAGAGTTAAAGGGCAATATTTACAGGAGGAAGTAATTGCAGGGAAATATTAATTTTAAATGGATTAAAACATGGAGATATTAAATAAACAGAAACTTAGATCATTTCCTCTAGGAGGACTTTAGAAGTAATAAAACATTATGACTGAAGACATATTACGGCGTAGGCGCATAGCTTTGCGAGGGGGAGCCGCTAACGCATGGAGACAGACGTCTTTCTTTTACGGATGTTATTGGGATCTTTGGCTCGATATTAATTGGGACAGTTTTTCAAAAGCTCGATAGATGGCGTTATTCTGTAGTGTTGTACTAATTAAAAGTATCGTCCTCTGAGAAATGATCTAACCTTTTACTACTCTCTTCGAATTACATGTTTCATCGGGTGTTGATAAATCAAAAATGAAGGCAGATTATGGTTAAATAAAATATCTCAGTAGTATATCCTACATGTATATACTATATTGTTTTATTTGGTAAAACCCCCTAGTTTATTGTTTAAAAGTCTTGTTAGTGTGAAGTACATTTTGAACATAATTTCATTGCATTGTATTCAATACTCACTTTTTGTAGACTACGTCACATTTTCTAACGAAAATGAACAAAAATGTATACAAGATCAATTCGATGCGACTTCTACGCCTCTATTCGTAGTGTCATATCATTATAACCTATATACATAAACTAAGACAGAACACCTTATGATGTAAATGGCTTGATTCCTTCTGTCATGTAACATAATTTTATAGCAATGCAATATGACCTACGCCTACAGGAAATGTACGAAATTTAGTTGCGTCTCAACAGGCACTGCCACTAAGACTGTACTGTCCATCTATGTGTTACAAGCAAAGGTATTATGATGATTGGAGGATTAAGGAGGCAGGCGAGGCAGGTAGCCTTGACGCTTTAACCATGGAAGGCGCAAAATTGAGGATTAAGTTAGTCCTCTTTAAGAGGAAAGTGCGGTTATTTACTTACTTTTTTTAAAATCTAACTCTTATTCTCTAAGCTCTCAAAAAATAAATTATTTTTATCTCATTTATATCCCTCTAATTATTCACTTAATTTGAACACTCAAAGCTCGATATATCGCATTAACTCCGTTACTGGCATTTGCAAAAATAAAGCTTCTTGTGTCTTTACCCAGAATGTCCCTCAAAAAGGGAACAACCCTAACCTTAAGTAAATTATACAAATGCTTTCAGTTGCAAGGATTTTTTTAATGATATTGGCAATTGTAGGTTAATATTCTGACTTCTGCAGATATTGATCATTAAAAATTCCAAACAATACATTGGAATTTCGCTCTTATCGTAAAATGTAAGAAAAACATTTCACTAACTGGGCTTTTTTTCACTTTAGAGAATATATAAAGGTCTGTAATCTTTTGTTATCTACATCTTAAGAGGTAAATGTGCTTTCATACACTTTCCTATCTCATTTACTAAGATTTTGCAACTGGAAGTGTATGTCTAATCGCAATATTTGTGGAAATATAAGCTTGTTCCATTACTAGGGACAACCTTATTTCTGAATGACGATAAGATGTTCAATCAGAAGTTACATATTTAATCATTTTAACTATTTAAAAAAAGGGATATCGTCATCTGGTGTATGCGTCAATGAAAGTAAATCGTCAATTAAAGTTTCTTACCATTACACTTAAAAGTGCTATATATATGTATGAAATACTTCACCATATCAGGTAGGAGATCCCTTTTTAACACTGTATACATTTAAAAAAAATCACATGTTATTCAAAAAGTTTATTTTGGCATAGAAATTTTAAAATAATATTATTAAGAGTAATAGATTAAAATGCTTATATCTTTCTCCGTCAGAGTACATGAACAAATGCATCATCGATTCAGAAATGAAATGTATACCATTAGAGGTGATCTATTTTAGAAAAAAAGAAAAAAAATTGACATCTTATCCAAATAAAGAAATACATTTTATTGTACTGCATCACATAATATGGAGTAAATATCTATAAATGAGCAATTCTTCTATTTATATAAATTTATTTAATATCTCGGAAACGGCTCTAACGATTTGGATGAAATTTTACAGTTAGGTGAGGTTTTGCTTTTGTTTAAATTTTTTTAAAAAAATGAGATTTCATTTGTAATCAGTATGTATTGGGTTGTTCGAAAAGTCATTTCGTTTTTTTTGGTGAAAATGAAAGACGATCCTCGTATAATGAATAATTATTTTATTAAATTATGTATCGCCCATTCTGATCCAAAGCCTTTTGCCATCTTTCTGGTAGAGGCATGATTCCACGCTCATAAAATTTTTGGTATTTGCTGGCAAAAAACTAATCCAAGGTGATTTTTGACGTCTTCATTTGAGACTAAGGTTTTACCGTCCAAAAAATTTTGCACTGACCGGAACAAATAATAATCTGAAGGAACCAGATCTGGATAATATGGTGGAGTGGATCATTTTTGTGACATTTGAGGAGCGAATCACAGACTTCAATGCGACAACACAAATTTCTCTCCGTGAGGACACGGAGAACTCAAATATCGAGCTTCGAGGTTAAACCCAGGCCTTTCAGGTGGTCATAAACAGTTGAATTCAATAAATTTAAACTCTCACCGATCTCACGTGTTGTTGTTTGCCGGTTTGCATCAACTATTACCTTTATCGTGTCTTTATCAGCTTCAACCGGCCGTCCGGAACGTGGTGCATCTTCGACATCAAAATTGCCGGATCGAAATTTTGTAAACCAGTTCTGACACTGCCGTATTGTCAACGCATCTTCTCCATACACATCGGTTAGTTTCTTTCTGGCTTGAACTGCATTTTTACCTTTCCTACAGGAAAAAAGTGAAATATGACGAAATTGCTGCTTATTGCTTTCCCTATTTAAAAGGGCATCTACCAAAAACTACTGCGCAAAATCAATTGAACGTTTTCACAAACAAGTATTGCTATATCACCTCTCAAAACATACAATGATTATACGTCTTAAGTGTGAAGTTGGAATAAAAAAATACAATTAAATCCTTTGTCGAGAAAAAACGAAATTACTTTTCGAACGACCCAATAATTCGTATTAAATACTTTCTCAGAAAAACCACGATTTTAAACACACACTCACACTCAAAGGGGAAAATCACTCTGCTGAGCGAAGCTAAAAGGCACTAAAGAATTTGTCTTAAAGGTACTAAAGACAATTTCTCATACGCAATTATATGGAAGTTCTATTTTGCAATATAACCTATCAGATAAACGCACCTGTAATCAATAAAATCGAAATGGAGGTCAATTTAATAAAGATGGACGAAATTAGGATAAGTTGTATGCATTTTTTTTGTTTCCTTTTATTTACTGAGTTAAAAATTACATTTAAAGAAACTAATAGCTCCCTATTTCTTAACTTTTTAAATCATGTAGGGCAGAATTTTACTTGTTGTTGTTCTCGTGCTCCGCTTTACAACAGAAGGAGGAGGGCAGTAGCTTCTGAGGGTATGGACCCTTGAGCACCCGGAGGTAAAAGTCTAACTTCCATTTCACACACGTCACAAACCCTTTTTACGAGGCAGAATTCATTCAAAAACAAAGAAACTGCAATGTCTAAATTTTTGTGCAATCCCATATCTTTATTAGTCATATTTGGATAAAATAGTTTTCAGCACTCGCATTTTAAACAGAAAAAGTTAGTACCTCTCCAATTAATCCTAGCCGAATTTCAGAACTTAGCATACTACTATCATAGATAATTTCGAAGGAGATTTACTAAACAAAGATCGCTACTTCCTCTAAGCGGCCATTGATGTGACGAAAATGATGAATTTTAAAGCAGCTTGACCCACTGAGTTTTCGTCGTAGTGGGGAGTAACTTTTTACTTTGTTGTTGCTTATGACACTTCATAAGCCCGCTGATTGGCCTGTCAGCGATTTAAGCCAAATGAGCATCTCTTGTTTTTCAGTAGCACCAACTGCGGTCAAGAATACATCTTAGTTTGGCAAACACATATTACATACCCTTTTTAAGGGGCGGACTTCATTCACGCATTTAATTCATTCCTCCACAGATCGTAATTTAGATATGGAACAGAGAACGATCACCTTTGACCCAGTACCCCCAGTGGTATTATTCTGGACATGGAGGACTTTGTGACCGGGACAGATTTAAGGTGCGCCAGGCACCACGCACGCTCTCTCTCTCTCTCTCTCTCTTATCAATACCATATCATTTATCAATACCATACGTACTATTAATAAATGATGTTTCTTTTAACAGTTTTTATGACATTTACCAACTATTATGTTTTTATAATTAATTTCACAATGCACATTTTATTGCAGGGTGATAGTGGTGGGCCAGTTCAATGTCGAGTCGCCGATAAATACTACGTATTCGGCGCATCTAGCGGCTTTTATAACGAATATGTGGCCAGATGGGACGAGACGTCACGCTGTGCGGGAAAAGACCCTCAGGGAGGTTACGCAGGCACCCTTGGAAGAATAAAATGGATAAGATACATAATTGAAAAGTATACACGAATGTGAGGATAAAAAGACTTCAATAAAATTATGATTTTGTTAAAATATTAAAATTGCTTATTCCTTATTTGATATGGATCTGTTTCTTTTCCATAAATTTGTCTTTTTTTGTAAGCTTATCTATAACATAGCGTAGTAAACAAATAATAGATAGAAATTCATTAATTTTGTTTAATCATTGATTTACATTTTTTTTAAAGGAAATGCACTCTAATTTTTATATTTTGAAAGATTTTCATTACATTTGACCCAAATAAATCTTTTCAGTACAACAAGAGTTTTTAGAATCTGCTGATAAGATGTGAGAAGAATTTAAATGGATCTTGTTTCGAACTTCAATTTGCATGTATCTTTCCACAATTGAAGGCTTCACTTGTCAAATCGGGTAACTTCTCTTTCGGAATTATATTAAAATTTCAATATCAAAGCACTATTTTCTCTCCATACTGCATGTTTTCAAATTATTCTTCCCTTATAATAAATATTAGCACTAATACATGAAAAAAAATCACCATAACCTGTTTGGCTTCTGAAGTAATAAATCATTTATTTCAGAAGCCAAACAGGTTAGCTCCGAATTGTAATGTATAAAGACCTTATCATATGGCAAAATACTGTCTACACTTTCGTGGGCAGTCTTCGATTTATGCTCACAGGCAACCACTAAAGCAAGATTTCCGTCATCGTGAGCTTTTTTAAAATTGCTTGAAAATGTAGACCATAGTGACGGAAATATCGTTTGCAAAGGATATTCAACCAATCATGTGGAACTCTGATAATGAAGTAATGTGCCAAGAAAGGCTCGAACGACGCCAATTATAATCCAAGTGTTTTAATTACAGTTTGTTTATAGTAGAAGTTTGTAAAAAGAAGTTTGATTATTTCCGCCATTTCTTCTGAGCGATAAATACACCATTACGTAAACCTACGGTTTTAGGTTTACCAGACAGCAAACGCTCTTGTGACGTCACTTTCGTGGTCGTTTGTCTACGAAAGTGTAGACGGTATTTTGTCGTTTTGTAAGGCCTTTACATATACAATTAGCTGTAACTGAATCTCAAACCCAAAAAAGAGAAGAAGAAAAAGAAAGAAAGAAAGAAACTTATCCAATCTCGAGCAAATAAAGTTATTAAAAAAACCTTTTTTCACTAGATGATTGTTATAATATAATAAAATCCTGTAAAAAGAAAACTCTGCTTCATATGGTTCAAATGATTCATCAGAACCTTTTTCTCTACAATTGCTTCAGTACATTCTGTTATACGGTACTTTTACATTAGCCAGACGGAAGTGGAAAATCTTATAGTAAAAATCGGAAGCATATTTTGTCGTATGGTAAGACCTTTATATATATATACAATTCTCTGTAATCAAATCTAAACAAAAAAATCACTTTCAACCTCGAGCAAATAAGGTTATAATTTTTTCTCTAGATGATTGTTATAATGTAATAGAAACCTGTAAAAAGAAAACCACGTTTCATATGGTTCAAATAACGCATGAAGACTTTTTCTCTACAATTAATTCAGGGCATTCTATTATACGGGACTCTTTCATTCGCCGGACGCAAGCGAAAATTTCTTAAGAAATTTTGGCGGAATTCTACATTATTTGGCGATTTTTCACTTGCGCCCGGCGAATGGAAGAGTACCTATTATACTTAAAAACATTAATAGAAATACAACAGTTAAGGGTATACTAGTAAATTAGCTCAAAATTCAATCGTATAATATAATAAAAAAAACTTAAAAAGCAATATATCATATGATTAAATGGTGGATGAAGACTTTTTGTCTACAATTACTTCTGAACATACTTTAGACCTTAGAAATTACTTTATCACTTTAGATATTTAGACATTACTTTAGAACTTTAATAGAAATACAATAGTTAAGGGGTAAATTGGTCAAGATGCACTGGTATTATATAATAAAAAAAACTGTAAAAAGAAAATTCTGTTTCATATGGTCCAAATCACAAATAAAGAACTTTTCTCTACAATTACTTCAGGACATTCTCTTATACTTTAGAACATTAATAGAAACGCAACAGTTAAGGGGATGCTAGTAAATTGGCTTAAAATATCCCGCTATAATGTAATGAAAATCTGTAAAAAGTTAGCACTGTTTCATATGGTTCAAACGACGCATCTGTACTTTTTCTGTACAATAACTTCAGGTCATTATCAGAACTTGGGAGCATTAATAGAAATACAATAGTTAAAGGGATACTAGTTAATTGGCTGAAATATACCGGTACAATAAAATAAAAAAGCCTATAAAAAGAAAACCCTGTTTCATATGGTTCAAATGATGATTCAGGACAATTTTTCTACAATTACTTCAGGTCATTCTATTATACTTTAGAACATTAATAGAAATACAATAGTTAAGGGGATGCTAATAAATTGGCTCAAAATGTACCAGTATAATATAAAAAAAAACCTGTAAAAAGAAAGCACTATTTCATATGATTCAAATGACGCGTCAAGTTAAATAATGGTTGTATTAATACCAGAAAATTGACTAAAAATGTTCTGGATAAAATTAGAAAGGTCGAAATCCTACCGCATAAAATTTAATTGTGACTTTAACGAAGACATCAATTATAATGCTATTAAAATAAGAAGATGGTAAATGGATATGTTTTAAAAATGACCAACCCTTATTGTTCCAAAAAGTAGAATTGTCACCAAAGAAAAGAGGGAAGTTATGATGGAAATTTTGAAATTTTTACCTCCTATTAAATAAGGTAAATATAAAACTTTAAGGACAAAGCTATATAACGGAAGCTGAAACCCACCTAGTTAAGATGACATCATTTATAAATCAATATGAATCATTTATATGACATCATTTATAAATCAATATGTATAATAATTTCAAATTTATATATCAATGTAAGAATACTTGTAATATTATGTAACTGAAACAGAATAATTATTATTCATATTTGCTAAAATCTTTAAGGAAAAATATATTTATATAAAAAAATTTTTGCTTAATCTTATACTATAATACGAGGAATGGTTGTCAAGTCGAAAATCGCCCCAGAATTAATAAACTCCGGTAAACTTGGGGGTCTGGGGTTTTTGGCCACGAGGAATCGATTGGCGCCGGTTTTGAAGCTCTACGGTTGAGCAGTTCGGAGTTACAGATAGGATATTTTCAATATTAGTTCGCCATAATGGCTACTTACATTTTCAAGTGGTAACGTGCTGCCATCTATAGCCAATATGCCATCTATATCAATATTCATATATATTTTTTTTCATTTCATGCAGACACGTGATGAAAATTGCATTTTTATATGTTTAATGCGCAATAATAATTTTTTTTAAATTTGAGTTTTTGTCAATCTGATGGCAACATATTAATAAGATAATTTTTTTCCTTTTACTCGTAACGCATGCTTGGAGCTTAAGTTTTAATTTTATCTTACACTATAATACGAGGAATGGTTGCCAAGTCGAAAATCGCCCCACATTTCCATCATTTCAACGAGTTAGCTTTGATACCTGTTTTCTCCGAGCGGAGCTCGGTCACCCGCTGGTAAAAAATAATTCGAAGATTGCATTTAAATAAATTATTTTCTTTCATTTCCCAAATCAATTAACTCACTTATTGACGCAAAAATTGTAGTGATAATAGAAAATATATTCAATTTAATACTTTCTACAGGCCATTAGATGAAGGAGGCATCTGCAATAATACAGTCCGCATCGCATTTTGGAATATGCAACTTAAAAAGAATGTTAAAAAACATGATATAATATTTTATCATTTTTCTCAACTTCTTGTTTCATAGAGTAAATAAATTTGGTAATTAATTAACTCCATAAAACAATAAATATCGATAATAAAACTCTGATTTTCATTTAAGCAAATGAAGCATACAATTTGCTAAAGTATGACGTGAGTCAGAAATTTTCAAGTCAAACATAAGAAATATTTTTTGGTAAAAACAATATTTACTGAACAATTTGGGTTTTTTTTCCTCAAAAGTTTTTTTTTGTCCATAAAATAATTTTTGGGAGAAAAATGTATTCTATTACTTTCAGAGTTCCGAAGATAAAGTGAATCACAGTGGTTAAGATATAGAAATTCAAGCTGTACTATATTGAACTTAGTTTTTCATATATAACATGTAGAAATATAAAAATCTTAACTGTTTTTTTTAATATTTGGATTATCAATACATTTTTAATTAATTTAAAAAATATTAATATCCCATACATTCTAATATTTTATCATTTCAGAACATGACGTTGTTCTTGGGATGAGGTTTTTGGCATGGAAAAAAATCCGTAGGCGAAAAATTGAAATTTTACTATCAGCACAAGCATCTCAAATAATCAGCTTTTGATAACGCGTTGACATCCCATTTACAAAAACCCTGATTAAAAAAATAAGTTAATGACTACAGCAAATAAAACCTAGAAAAAAGTCATTTTGATCACGTGCTTATATGAAATGAAATAAATAAGAAATGTGATATTTCTTCTAAACAAAGAATGCGATACAAAGTTTTTTTGGACTGTTTGCAATGCTAAAGTGACTCATTCGACGAAACCATTAAAATGAATAAAAATATAATTGAACTTGCACGAGCGCGTGGTGCTTGGCCGCTCAAGAGATAATGTTCTGACATGATACATTGAAATATGCATAGAAGATTTCATTTTAATATTTTTAAATTTTTTATACATTTTCTAACATTAATTTATATAATAAATTAGTGGAAAAAATTAGATGCGAGCTAACTAAATATCCGTTTATTTGTCCTCAAAGGATTTTTCAATGATCTTTCAAATTCTAATTTTTTCCTTCTTTTTATTTCTTAATAAACTAGATATATAAAGAGAAAATATTATAGTTATCTAAGAAATAGAAATATTATGGTTATCGATTATTTTAAACAAATCTCCACTTTTCAAACATACTTGAATCCGAAAACACAATCATTAAATTAAGTCTGTCTGTCTGTCAGTAAACATGTTAATGTACATTATTTTTGACTGATATATTGACTGATGTACTTGCAGAACATCGATAGAAATCCATTTACGTGAAATTTACGTCTAATGGCATTTGACTACAATTGACTTCCAAATATAAACAACTAGATGTATAAAATTTTGCACATTGTTTTAGCATTTGAAAAACAAATCCATATCAAGTTTTGAACTAAATCAGACAAAATGTGACCATCAGTCCATCTGTGTATTCGTATGCATGTAAACAAAGTAAATTAGTATTAGAAAAATTGTATTTGTTAAGTGTTCTTGTAATCAAAATTTAATTATGTGTCAAACTTTGGTTTCAGTCGACAGAAGAAAAGGCATTCAAATAGCACATTAAATTTTTGTTACAGCAGGTATCACAAAGCACAAAAATCTCATATTCTGGACCAATAATTTTTTAAGTCTTCAATGAAATATTTTAAGGCACATTTAAATGTAAATAATTAGTCATAATATTTGGGAATAAATACTTTTGAAATCAAGTATTTTTTCTGTTACGTTGGTATAAAAAATATAGTTTTTCTAGAATAAATAAATAGTCATATATGCTCAAATGATCTGTTTCAAAATTCAGATAAAATGCTATGTATTAACTTTTCGCACTCCGAAAAATAATTAGATGCAAAACTATTCACCTAATACAAAGATTTGTTTATTGCTATGAGAAATAAATAGACATAATTCTTTTAAGTAAATTTCTTTGAAAAATTAATCTACATCTCTTAACCATTATGTAGGCGTTTTTAACAATTAAATTTGAAAAATAAATAAATAAAACGTCAGAATCATGCACTATCTTGAATGGGGAGTCAGAGGCACCATCGGACCACAAGGGGTTGAAACATCGAGAATTAGTGATCTAATATTTAGTTTAGTAACTGTCCTCAATTTCAGAATGTTTACTACGCCTTTTTTTCATAAATAATATTTTTTTAATTATGATTTCGCAATTTATCGGAATTAAAGTATTATCGTAGAAGTATCACTGTACTACTCTGCAATAATATATTATTTATATATATTTAAAAAATTATATTTTAAAGGAAATTGAAAAATGAACGAACAATGATAAATAAAAATTATTGAAAAATGTTTGAATAAAAATTTGCATTAATAATTACGAAAATAAAATATTTACATGCCAACTTATTTTAAGTAAGCACTTTTCTGAATTTTTTGTTAAAAATTTCAACTGCTTCTTTGCAATTTTTTTAAGTGGAAAAAATTTGTGTAAGATATATTTAACTAAGAATGTCTATTTTTGAGCTTAATTTTTCTTTAAAAATTCATAATTGCCAGGTTTTTTCTGAATCCTACCTATATTTTCCTAAATTTTCTTTTACTTTTTATTAATTGTTAATTCAACTATTTAAAATTAATTTTAAAAACTATTATTATAAATTATTACTTTATTTATTCAGCTTTCACATAATTCCTGCTTTGGTATGAGGAATATTTCTATCAAACACAAAAACTATCTAGAATTCTAGTTTTGTGTTTATTTATAAAAAATACTTTTTTAGAGGAATGATATTAAAATGAGATTCAAAAACATTCGAAAGGAAATTTTTTAATCATGCGTTCTTTAATGTATATCTAAAGACACATAATTGAAATATTTTCTAAAAAATTGGCTAAATGTCATTTCAAGAAAGATCATAATAAAGAAAAAAATTTATAAGGAAAAATTGTATTTAAAATTTTCTCAAGATTGCTTCTGTAAATAACCATTCCATTCATCTATAATGGCGTGAACCTTAGACAGTTACTAGTAGAAAATTATGTGTTTCGAAAAAAAAAAATCCTTTTTCATGAACTGTATCTGAAATCAGAATCGAGGTTAACAATAAATAGATGGATTAAAAAAAACATTTCTATTCTTTGGACTACATCCAAATGCGAGAATAAATTCCGGATTCCCATCCAGCGTAATGTTGCTCAAATTTCCATAACTAATTTCTTTTTCGATTCTGGTGCATTGTTGAAGAATTGGGTGAATCATTTCCTGCTCTTCGGAGCGTAATCTGATTATTGCGCAGTCTTGAAATTACGCGGTGGAATGATGCGAAAATCTTGCCAATTTTCGTCGACTGTCTGGTTTCGTTTTTTTTTTTTTTTCTGCTGGTGGTTAAATAAAAAGAAAACGTGTTTTTGACATAGGCATCAATTGATATCGGTTATTAATTATATTTTAAACATATAATCAACATATATTGGAATTCCATGTAAATTGAAATCTCATCCCCTCAATTTACATTTAAAATTTTGGAAAGACACACGTAATAAATTTAATGAGCGAATTCAAAATTCTTTTTTTTTAAATATAACAGAATAGTTTAACTAAATAATTCTACCGAAATTCACTACCAGTGGGAATGGTCTCCCCGAAATTTTCCAGCATATTCTGAAGTAAAAGTTTAGCGACGCAGTAGCCTCGGTACCAGAGCTGGAAGGTTCAAGGTCAAGTGGCAGCAGCAGGTCTGATGGATTCTGAACCCGTTTGGACCAAATGTCCTCTCGCGGATGTGATCAGAAGTTTGGAAAGGGGAGATTCCAACCCTGGTGCCATCCTCATCGTCAGACCATGGTTCCAAATTGCGAGGTCCAACTCAAAATAACCTTAATGCTGTTTTAAAACGGGACCTTAATATAACTAAACTAAATTAATAAAAGTTCTTATTTTCCTTTACTCACATGAAAGCGTGGACTTAGGGGGAGGTTGTGATAAGCGGGGGCATAAGGGGAGGTTGTGAAGCGTGGGCATAGGGGTAGGTTGTGATTAGGGGGAGGTTGGGATAAGCGAGGGCATAGGGGGAGGTTGGGATAAGCGAGGGCATAGGTTGAAATTGTGATAAGCGAGGGTATAGAGGGAGGCTGTGAAGCGTGGGCGTAGATAGAGGTTGTGATAATGGCAACTATACTTACGAAATATAGATCTTTTGTAAGAATATTCTATTCTTAATGAATCTCTTGTGATAATATAAATTATGGGCGTCTTTTTGCTGACACCAAAAGTTGACACAAAACTACAGTTGTGAGTACAAGATGCCATATTGAATTTCATTAAGGTCATTACATTTATAAATTATAATGTTCGCATTCTTACGAAAGTAACAGACCAACAGACGGTCAACCGTTTGATGGATTGGGTTTAAAATTTGTAAGTATCTATATTCTATGTTTTAAACTTGTGTTTCAATTTTTATCTACCTTAGCTTTTTTCATTTTGTATTTATCGCATTTAATTACTTCTTACTACCTATACCGGTGTCCTGGCATGGGGTATCACGTATTCCCTATGATCTGAGCGCCTAGGGTTTGAGTCCCTGCTCGAGCCTGGTTGTTCATCTGTGCTCTTTCTGTAAGGTATATGAATGCCCCCCGGTCAAAAGGGGCTGTGCTAGCGACTGTAATGTATAAGTAGAAAAGTCGTACTCTTGGCTATAGTTGGTGCTACTACAAAACAAGAGACGCTCTTTTCGGCTTAAAACTCGCTGATGCCTCGGCGTTGCTTGTGCATGGCAAGTGCTTGTGTTGTTCTTCTGTGTTCTATCTGTAAGATGTGTGAATGTGCCCCCCCTGTAACAAGGGGCTGTGCAAGCGACTGTGATGAATGAGTAGAAAAGTCGTACTCTTGGCTATAGTTGCTGCTACTCAAATACAAGAGAGATTTCTTTCGGCTTAAAATCATTGATGCATCAGCGAGCCTGTCCATGGCAAGTGCCATTAGAATCAACAACAACTTACCTTCGAACAGCAAAACCAATAAATTTCTTTCACAATTTGAAGGAAATCTATATGTTTGATCATTATTCCTTATACCAAATTTCGGGCTTTTAGCTACAAGCATTTTTGAATTATCGCATTCACAGTCAGATAAAATAATACCAAAAATGTATTTTTTGGATTCAGAGACATCTGAAATGCGGAGCTTCATCGAAATTGTGCATTCGAATGTTTCGGCGATTACAGTACTTCCTCTACCCTTCATAAACGAGTGAGCGAAAAACGAAATTTATTTTTAAATTTATTTGCTATTGTTAGTATTTTCTTAAAAATAATTGGTGGAGCATTTTTTTTTCATGGCTGGTATGTATGCGAGAATGCTAGCAATTTTCGCTATATCTCTGCTTTTCATATTTATAAAAGGAGCTTTGTAACCAATTTTTTACCTGTTTTCTTGTTTTGAAAATATGCCTTTCTAATATTTTTAGTTACTAATTGTCTATTAATCAATTTATTCAATCAATTTTCAATTTCATATTGGTGGCGTCATCTGATAGTGAATTTGAGAAAAACTGATTTATATATTTTTTTATTATTTATTATAATAATTATAAATAATAAAATGAAAAGTGGAAAACAATTAAAAGGAAAACGAATTCTGTTTGTCAATGAACTTGTAAAGTCCTTTTTTATTTACGCCTATTCATCTGAATAATACTCTGCATATTATTTACTCTACTTCCTTATTCAGTAACGCCTATTCGCGTTTTCATATGAATAATAAATTAGATATTATTTTACTTACTGTCGTTTCCTCGATGCGTATTTACTTATTCATTTGAATAACATACTATTTGTTATTCATCATATATTGATTCATATTTGCGTACAAGTTACTTTCCTCAATCAAAGGTAGAACAGGATTTCTATTAATTGAAGCCTTTTCTCTCCATCATTATATGATGTAAGTTGTCTCAATCATTATAAATCGTTTTACATCTGCTCTATGAGAATAGGCTTTTATGAACGAATCCACAATTTTGAAATCTTACATCATACAGAGTCCTGCTACACACAAAAAGGAAAAAAATCGATTTTTTTTTAATTTTCTTATAGTTTTGTGTTTATTTCTGTACGATTAAATAATTCATGTACCATGAACATAGAAGTTTTTTTCCAAAATTTTTTTAAACCTGTGTAACCAAAATTTTGCAATTCAAGTGTGTAAGAAATTATCTTTTTTAATATCTAAATCTAATCTTTTCTATGCGAATCGGAGCAAGTTATGAAACCCAAGACTCATCTAATTTACACTCCTTCGGGAATCTAGATCAGGTATTTCTTATAGCTGAGTTATGCATATAAATAAAATTTTAAATATATATTTAAAGTATGAAAAATATTTAAAAATACAATGTAGACAAACGAAGTATAAAGTACATCATGTAATACCAGTTCTTCATACAGATGTAGAAAAAGTATTGAATAACTATTTTTCGTATATCTGTGCGAAATATTTATAAAACGAAAATTATCGACTTAGATTCTGTTAAAAATTATGTAAATTAATAGAGAATTGTAATTTTTTTAACCTTTTATTTTATAAAATCTGTAACTTCCATGATAAATTTTGCATGAAAAGAAAGAAAAAGAAAAAAAAATTAATTAAATAAACATTAAATAGTTTTAGAATTTCTTTCACGAATGTTAAATTTAAATATTAGATCTAATTCACAAACAAAATAACCTTTTAAGGATTTCTTTTCTTTTATTTTGATGAAGTGATTAAATTTCGCATTATTTATGAAACGAAACCCAGCATTTAAATATTGAATAAAAATACAACTTATTTCGTAATTTAAATAGTTCCTATGTTAAAATTCATTTTTAAAATGCCAATAAAACTTTTTAATGAAATTAGTCAAAATATTTCTTAAGGTAAATTGCAAAATTTGTAACAAATCGCTTGACAAACTATAAGAATTGTTTTTTGTTTATAGTTCTTTTGAATAAAAAAGGATAAATGTTAAGTAATGTAATAATTAAATTTAATGTAAACACATTTTTCCAAAGTTCGATATACTTTTTAATTGACATATTTTTGTTTCATAGGGCATATTCTCCATCTATTTTAATCAAAAATTCAAAAATATAAGTATTTTCTAATATTTTTCAGAAATCTAATTCACAAACAAAATAATTTATTCCGAACGTTCGTCACATACTTTCAAGTTTTTACTTCTTGCAAATACTCTTTTACTGCCATTCACGACTTTTTATTTAAGATTTTATGAATGTAGAATTAATCTTATTCCCTGAAAATTATTAAACTTTTGTAATAATGAGGACTTTTGTAATAATAAGGATAAAGATTAAATAATGTTCATCAAATAGGAAGGGCTTTTAATTATTGTCTTTTCGGGACTATATGAAAGTATGCAGTAATAATAGCAGTTACATTTCATTTAATTGTAACTGCACTGTGGCTTAGAGTAAAAAAGAAATCAACGAGTGCTCATATCGTTGTTGTTATAAACAAAGGACAAAGACAAATCTGTAGAATAAGAATCGCAGTCATTCAAAACTTTTGCTCAGTCCTTTAAAATCCATGGTAAGGACGCTTTGTCATCTCGTGATATAAAAGAAAAGAAAAAATATCCTATAAATGACAATTTTAATCTATTAAAAGCATATGAACAATTTTTGTAGTTATTTATCAGATTACACTATGTAATTTTGTAGGTTAAATCATTGCTAAAGATATATTTATTTTACTGTGATTATTAGCATCTAATATGTTTTATAAAGATTTTGAATATTTTAAAGCTTAACTGTATTAAAAAGTATTATTTTTTATTGTATTACTTTTTGTCCTTTCATTTCTTTTATAATCATTAATTCATATTAATATGCTTCTCATATATCTTGATGTATAAGAAAGTTGGCAAATTGCAAAATTTCTTTTTTTATAATCAAGATAAATATTAATTTCTACCCAATGTTATAAGAACTTTGAATTAGAAGCATTAATCTTTGGATCTCTTGTTTATGAATAGTTTTGTTAGTGTATTCTAAAAAAATAAATTTATGATAAATTATTTATTTCTTTTTTTTTCATTCAGTATGGTTATCTACAATTAATCTCTTCTTGAATCGATTGTAAGCTGAAAAGAAGTGAAGTAAAATGGAGTAATTTTAACCATTTATAAAATTACACACACAAAAATATGTAAATCTTATAACAACCTTCAAACGCAGTCATTGTACAGTCAGTAGTTTTCTATAAAGTCTAATGTTAAATATTTTTCTGAAGAAGTACAATTTTTAGCTCTTATTAAATTTTAATAAATTCCCTAATTTGTAAAATGTATAATTTCTGTTAAAAGATGACTCAAACTGACGAAGAAACTGCCTTTGTATGAAAAATTCTACATTTGTATATGATGTATGTAACTAAATATATCAATGATGTGGTGGTTTTAAGAAATCCTCAGACTAAAATAGGAGTATCTTTATTTGATTATGTCATAAAATTATTAGATGCATATCTGCAGGTACTTCTAAATTGAGCTTAAATCTTTTTGTATGAACCAGCACTAGACAAACTATTTTCTACCACTTTTCATTACACTTTTTTACACATAATGACCCATGTTCCTGTCTTTGTCGTTGGAAAGACTTGCAATAGTCATACTGGATATTTACTGACGAGCTCAAGCAATGCATAATACAAGAGAACCCATTTCTAAACCATTTTTTAAAGGTTAAAAAAATTCACTCAAAGCCTACTATCACAGAGCATGTACTTAAAGGATTAATGTAAAAAAAAAAAATTCCATTTAAGAGGGTTGTTAAACAAATGCTCATTCATACATTCTTTGGTACTTACGTATTAAACCGTCCAACTTTATCGCTAAATTTGAAGTCGTCGCCAATGAGTTGCTACACCGCCAATTATGGCAATCTGGCAATGGTGTAATCAGTTGATCTTTATCGCCAAATTTAAATCCATCGCCAATGAGTTACTAAACAATTGGCGATTGTTGGCGAAGACGGTCTAATACGTAAGTACCCATTCTTTGTGCATTTACAGAAAAAGTCTCTTTCCAAAAAAATCATATGATCTCTAATAAGGAAATCCCGCGCCTTTATTACTCAAAGATTCACACTTAACGAGAAGGGAAAGGATTTCCCTCTGATATCCGATTGTCTCAGCCATTCGGAATAGTTTCATTAAACGAGCGCATGAGTTTTTTCAGTACTGATAGAATCGTATCTCTTTGAGAATAAATTTTGAAATACAGAAAAATGGGAAAATTCAGACGTTATGAATAAAACGTTTCACCATTTCAAAAATAAATATTTTTTCCTCTTTGTTACTTTGCTATTTCCGTCAAAGCAGAAACGTATATATATTTTCTGTATTTTTATATTCTTTCTTCTTCATTTTATTAATCTATATAAATAAAAAGGAATCGCCAATTGCGTTGCTAAGTGCAAAACACTCGAAAATGGCTCAAACAATTCGGCTAATTTTTTAAAAAATATTTTCGCTAAGTCATGAGGAAAGTTCTTATAGAGAGAAAAAACAGAAAAATTGCGAGAAAAATTTGGCGAAAAAGTAAGAACGACACTTTTCTTACTTTCCAGCCAAAAATCTTCCTTTGCCCCGCCGCCAAATGAGTAGGACTTCAGTTTGTTTTATATCTACGCTAATGAGGTTAAGCTTAACATGTTTTCGACCAATATTTCAAACGATTCTGTTTATTTTCTTCCTGTTTGATGCATTTAAAATTAAACATTGTTAATTAATCGCTTTTTCGCATTCGCAGAATCTAAGCAACTTTTAAACTTGTAGTGGATTACATTTGATGTTAATACAGTTTTTTTAAATATTAACCCATTAATTAATTAAGATTCAATTAATTATGAATTAATTTGGATACTAATTCATTAATTCTTTAATAAATTAATTAAGGAGATTCCCGCCAAAAATCTTCATTTCCCCACTGCCAAATAAGTAACGAATTTCTCCCACCCTAACGAGATTAGGCTTAACATGTTTTCGGCTCGTTATTTCAAACAATTCTGTTTATTTTATTAATGTTTAAGGTATTTAAAATTAAAAAAATTTGATTAATCGATTTTTCAGATTCATTTTGATGTACTTTCGAATAAAAATAAGAATAAAAGAAAAGAAAAAATGTAATATATAGTGCGTTACCCTAACTGGCGTAGATAATTCACATATTTGCATTGCCTCAATTGGCATTGAAAATTCATGCATGTACAGTGTGTTTAATTGTTGAATTTAGGTACACACTGTAATTAAATGGATTTTAGGTTAGTTGTGTGCTTTACCATAAGTACGAAGTCGTCGTGAGTTAACTAGTATATAATCCTTTTATTAAAAGTACTTCTAATAAGAACATGGAACATAATTTTCAAGAAAATTGTGAGACAGAGCTGTAATTCTTATAAATGCGATAATTTAACCCTAGAATGCTAACCATTCGTCCCCTGAACGAACGCTTAAGAAATAGCTTTGATTATTCTTCCTCTATAACGGTAAATGGATAGTTCTACTCAGTACCATAATCTGACCTTGGGAACTACAGATGAGGACTTTCCTTTTCCCCGAAATATTTCTGCTTGTAGTATATCCAGAACAATAGTCGTCTCAGAAACGAATGGTTATCTGCCCCGTTAGTATTAAGAAGATATTTTTGTGTATGTTTGGAGATGTTAAAACGTTTTCAAGGAGAAAAATTGTGGGGTAGTCCAGAAGCTATCCGTGAATTATTGAAAGAATTGAGTGAGGAAGATAATTCTACTTCTGAGAAGGAATCGGATGATGAAGATTTTATTGAAGTTCTTCGTGCTCCATGGATGCAGAAGCGTCTCAACGTATCAACTTTGCCCCGATCAACAAGGACTATTATAAGTGAACTTCTAAAATTGAATTTAAGCATTCAACGACATGAACAATCCGAAATTTTAAAAAAAGTGAAATTTATGCATTTTACCCATATAATTTGCGCAGAATGACGCGCAATTTTTGTTTGTTACGTTCAAGAGCATTGTGTGGAGAACATCACGCATATATGTGTAAAGATTACTTAAAATAAATAAATATTTTTTATACTACTTGACAATCAAGAGTTATGAAATCATCTGCAGGTAGTATGCTTTTATTTAAATTGGCTTTAAAAATTCATTTTAAATACACTTTGTCTAAGAGACGAATGGTTATCATTTTTGTTAGTTTTTTAAAGGTTACTTTTCTAGAGTTAAATTTAAAATAGAACAAATTCAGAGCTGTTGTTTTTTCTAATCTTCTCTTCCATTCCAAAAATAAAACAGATAATCCTGTTATCTACGAGAGATCATAGAAAAGGATAGCTGAAAAAGCCTGCCAACCCATCACACTCTATTTAATGCCTCTCTCATGCAGATCACGCATTCCATTATTGCGCAAGAAAGCTCGGTCTGCCACTATTTCCACCACTTCGGATGAGCACCGTTGCGTAAAGTGCGGATGATCCTCCTAATCAGTAGCCCACGATTACTTGCACTTGGCTCACTTTCCGCTGGGTTCCTGTCCTGGTTTCTTTGTACCTAATTTCGGTAGAATTCTTTGTTTCTATTTCGTTCCAAGCCGATGTGATCTACCTCCTTCAGCGGTGATGTGAGCCGATTCATAATCTGCGGATATGAGAGGCCTGGCGCGGTGGGTGACGACCACCGGCGTTGTTTTCTGTTTTCTCTGCAGTTTCGCTTGGTCCAATGTCATCAAGGAAGAAAATAAGGATTTGAACGCAGTTGGTGACATTCAAGTACCAAGAAGTATGTATTTATTTGTTACTATTTATGTTCAAATTGATTTTTCTGAAAATTTTGGCGATAAATAGAAAAATATATACTATTGTTTTAACCCTTTACAGCATATGGCCCCATATATGCAGTTTTGATTCAATTACATTTCCAAATTAAGGCAACCAGGGAACTTTAAAATAACTTTTTTGCAATTTTTACTTTAGAGATTAAAAATTGCATAGGCATTAAAAGTGATACTATATCAAACGATAAACAAAATTGTAAACTATTATGTTAATTTATTTATTAGTTGGGGGAGGGTAATATAATTTAAAATTAGCAATAAATAACGTTGATGAAAAAGGTTCCAAGCGCTCCAATTTTGTTCGAAAGTACTCCAATTTTTATTATTACTTACCCTAACCCTTTTGAAACAAAAAGTGGGATTAAACTTGAAGTTTGAGTATAAAATAACAAAATTAACCAATGTAATAGCATAAAACTAAAAAAAATTGAAAGTTTAAGTAGTTTTTAGTTATTACATAGGTTAATTTTGATATTTCGCATTCAAACTTCAAGATTGATCCCAACTTTTATTTCAAAAGGATTAGAGTAAATAATAATAAAAATTGGAATGTTTTAGAACAAATTTGGAGCGCTTGGAACATTTTTCATTAACGCTATTTATCGCAAATTTTATATTATATTAGTCCCCGTACTCATAAATAAATTAACATAATACTTTACAATTTTTTGTATCATCTCAAATTGTGTTACTCTTAATGCCCGTAAAATTTCAAATTGCTAATGTGAAAATTACAATAAATCATTTGAAAGGTCCCTGGTCGCCTTAAGAATTGTAAAATAATTCAAACTATTTTAATTCATCCAATATATAGTTAGCTATAATAAAACAAAAAATGTCTATGATTTCATGACATTTCGAAATAACCTCACTTTTGTGCAAGTAGGTGAAAAAGTAGAATTTGAAGGGCGAGTGATTCATTTTCGAAAAAGCAATAATAGAGTAAAACGCAAGTACTTTTTGACAAAAAATATTTTTTCATGGAGTCGATATACTCATCTTTCTCAACGGATAATAATTTTCAGCTTTTCAACTGTATTATATAATATATACGAGCCCATATATGGTTCCGTAAAAATATATAAAAAACTTTTTTTATTATTTTTTAAATATGTTTTATTGATAACTAAATACAGCTATTTCCACTATGAATTTTTTTTCAACGTCTTATTAATTCATGCAGTAAAGGGTTAAGAATTTTCTTAAGAATCTGAATGTTTTGGTATAGGTTTTCACTACCAGTGAAAATTTTAGGCTTGCAAATTTTTAATGCGATTGATCTCAATCATAATTTTCCATCGGTGATAGAGGGTTCATTAGTTTGAAAAAAAAAATAAGAGTTGTGCATCAAAATTTTGGTATATTTTATTTTATTTTCATTTTTTAAAATATTGCCTCAAAAGTTTATAAAAATAACAAAAATATAATAATACATGAAATTGAAACGTAATGTACAAAGTTCTGTATCTCTTATGTGATTTTGTCTGAGAAAGTAAGTAACTAATTAATCATCATTTTTCAATTTATGACAGAGCTCACATTTTATCCATAAAATACATTTCTCAGATCCATGTAATTTTTGCTCAGAATGTGACCCAAGGGCCAATTCACTTTCAATTACTGTAGGATTAAACTGATTTAGTTATTAAAAACTTCAAGCTGTATTTTGTTAATAGAATTGCAGATCTGCAAACACATATTCCAATAATTAAGTTAAAAGCTTATATTTTTGTGGGTAAGCAACGGGGAGACCATTTACGTTATCAAATTTGTATCATTATACATTAGTGACAGGAGTTATTATTTTGAAATATAAATTACAATTGTAACTAAGTAAAAGTTAAATAAAAATTAAAAGAAAAAATTTAAAAAGTAGAACTATGAACTCATGGAAAATTCTCAAAGAATGAGATTGAAGGAAGCTCAGAAGAAAAACTCTTAGAAAACATTTGATTTTATTTTGGCTCTAGAAGAGAAATTACTCTTTTTTTGAAGAGTTTTCATTTTAAAATCCAGATAGAAGAGAATCAACGACAATTTTACTAAAATAATTTATTGAAACATTTTCTTAATATAAAATTAATATGAAACATCATTTGCTGCAAAAATGTGATAGTAACATTCCGTATTAGCATGTTGCAATACTAGAAAATATTTGTGGACTTAGGTGATATTCCTAATATGATGTAATAAAAAGAATGTGATATTCCGAATGTAAATGAGATTTTTTTCCCACCAAATTTGTTTACATAGCATTTATGGCCTTTTTATGTTCTTTTCTTTCATTTAATTCGCTATTTGGACAAAATTCTAATTGTAGAACTTCACAAATTAAAAGTTGAATTGGGAATAGAAAATTCTAAACAGAAACTTCCTGATTCAAGCAAGCTGAAATTAACATAGTTAGAAAAAGAGAGTTTGCATTTTACTTGCAATAGCATTGATCCAAATTGTACAAAAATAGAAGTCACGATAACATTACATTTCTTTTTCAGGATTAATTAAACATTTAAGTGAAAAAGGGAAGTTAAATTTTACATTGTTGTGACTTAAGGCCCTTTACAAATCCCCTGACAGTTATATATCAACGGTTTAAGCCGAGTGAGCGTCTCTTGTTTTTCAGTCTCCAACTACGACTCCAAGAGTACGGCTTAGCTACTTCATGCGTCACTTTCACTTGCACGACCCACTTTTACAGAGGGTTATCTTCACACAGCTCACAGAAAGAACAGAGAAGAAGAACAGCCATGCCCAAACCGGGACTCAAACCCGAGACACCCAGATCATGGGGAGACATCTATCCCAATGCAGGACGTCGGCAAATTTTATATTTAACTTCACCTGGAAAGAAATTAGAAATTAAATTTATAAAAATAGTTTACAAACAAAAAACAATTTTTAATTGTAACACAAGCTTTTAACTGTCTTATACTTTCAATAATACAATTTATTTAGGGGAAACGGTATGGTTGGATTTAAAAGATCTTTATGTCCTCATGTTTATTTACTTCTTTCAGACCAATCTCAAAAGAGATCGCCTGAATTCTCAATTAAATAAAAGAGAAGGCATTAAAAAAAGTTTATATGACGTGAAAAAGACATTCAGTTTTCTCTGAATGCAATTCCTTTGTCTCACTCTGAAAAAGTTCTCGTGATGAATGTCCATCGGAAGGTGTGGTAAACGACTCGACTCACCCATCCGAGTGGCCGCCAAAATTTGAAACCACTCGTGTGAAGTGAACTGAGACATCTAAAGCGCTTCTTTCTAAGCTGTTCCGTTTTCTTTGATGGGATGAAATGACTGTAATCTTGATATTTAAAAAAAACCCGATTCCTTTTCATGATAAGATTAATCATTATCTTATTTTATCTTATATTATATTTCATTCCGCCAAAATTCGAAATGATTGATGCGATTCAGGTTGTTTGCTTTCTCACCAATTTTGATCCATTTTTTAAAGGAAATTCTACATAAGTAATTGGATATTAGCTCATTTATCAATTCTTTGTGAATAGTATTCGATAAACAGCCGTTTTTACTTAAATGTCAACAATAAAAAATAGATGCGTATTTCCTTTTTTATACAGCTGAGAAATGGTTTATTTTCAAGAATGAGGATAATCTCGAGACCACTTTACAACGGAAAGAGGGAGCTGCAGTAGCTTCCGAGGGTATGGACCCTTGCGCACCCGAGGGCAGAAGTCTGACTTTAAGCTCATATGAAGTTGACACACCCACACTCGTTTTCATATCCCCTTCTTACAAGGGGCGCAATCCCACAACTCACAGACAGAACCCAGAAGAACAGCCCTGCCCTAACCGGGACTCGAACCCGGGACGTCCAGATCACGAGGAAGGCGCGTTGCCTCTGAACCAGGACTCCGGCATTTGTAAGATTCTTATGTAGATTCGTTAAATGCAATATTTATTCGAAATAATAATTAAATTTCTTTCATTCTCGTTTTTTTTTCAGAATTATAGATAAATAAGAACCTAATTAATACATTGTTTCCACTTTTATAATAAAATGTATATAATTGGTCTCATCCTTCTCCAATTTTTTCTGTACAGAATCTAATAAAAATATTAATTTGGACCATATCAGGTGTCTATTTTATATTTACATAAAGCTACGCCGCACCCTTATTTTTGCATAAAGCTATGATTTTGGTCATAGCCGAGAGCATCGCAAATGCTTAGATTTTTATTTCCACATCGAAAATAGTGCGTTTCGCAACATAATAAAGAAACTCGGCATTTGCATATTAGCTACAAGTCATTGGCGAACAATAATTGCATATTATCGATAATTGGCATAAATCTATTGTAAGGTATTTGGCGAAAATTTTCTGAGTATTGATCTAACCTAAAAATTAATTATATATTTTCGAAGCTTTTTCATTGGCTAATTGAAACCAAAATTTAATATAGAACTTTATCTGTAATCCCAAGCATACTAAATTTCATTGATTTTATTAAGTTTAGATAAAGAAAGCTTAGAATAATAGTCATTAAACAGATTTGATACAAAATTTGGCACATATTTACATTATAGTTATTAAACTCGTGACCAAAATTTATATGTCTAGTTCTTTATGCTTTACAATCAATTATCGTATTACCTTGAACTCAGACAGCCAGAAACATTGATTTTTCTGCAATAGATTCCATTCAAAATGCGTCAGGAATCTTCAAATGTAATGCAAGTCCATATATAAATTTTCAGATTCTAAATTGTTTTTAAGTCATTGTATTCGCTGGGGATAAGAAAGAAATAGAAAGAAATAAGCATAATTCCAATGTAATTTTTGGAGCCTAGAGAAGTCTGAATTTGGAATTTGAATTATTTTTAATGATTACATCATTTATAATTCGAATTTAAGAAAGTAAAAATATTGAGTCGAATCTGTGATAAAAATGGATCTTAAAAAACATATATAAAAATCATACTTCAATGATTTTTAAATTAAATTTTTATATAACTGGTTTAAAAAATTATTATTTAACATTAAATTTTGATGCTCTTCCCATTATATATAAAAAATAAATGATAAAAATGTTTCAGGGAATAATCTTCCATTTAAACATTATCTATAAAGAAGCTATAATGACTTGTCAGAATGTATCAAATAATGTAACAATAATCACTATAAGAAGTAAATATAATTATCAAGTAAACAATTTATTCACACAAAATTATTACTTATTGTTAATTTATCTCAAATTGTTTATATAATTCCTACATTTAGATTTTACTCACACTGAATGTCTTTGTATTTAAATAAAATTTACTTCTAGAAAAAAAATTTCCCAACTTGGTGCAATTTGAATTTTTAAAAACATAGAAGTTAATAGCATAAATTTTTATTTCTTTTATAAAACACCTACGTTGACCAATATCAATACGATACATGGTTAATATCATCCACGATGATTGTTCTATCCCGGAAAATTTAAGAGAACAAAAGTTCCAATACTCAAAATAGAACAGGGACGGAAACAAGGTCCTAATATGGCAAAATTTAACTATAAATAAAAAAAAGTAATAAAAAATGGAATCAGCTATCTCAAATTTCATGTTATCATGTGATAATATTACTATTTTTAAGGCATTGTTTGACTTAATTAATTTGTCATTCACCAATTTAAACAGATTTGAAACATGTGACTATCAGAATACGCATGCGTCGACATATCGAGAATCGTACAATAACGTATTTTTATTGTTGAAATAATAAAAATACATTGTTTAAAAATAATAAAAGTGTAAAAGGCTCAGTTCGGAAATTTAAGAATAGGCCCATAGATCATGGGATGTAACACCAATGGATTTCTTTTTGGGGGTTATTTGGAGTCATAGATCTATACCAATAAGCTCACAAGCATTCGTGGATTGGAGGATGACATTTAAAACTGCATCAATGAAATTCAGGTCATTTCTACAAAATGGTCATGGAAACTTTCCATAAAAGTGTGTGTATGTGGCATCAAAGCCGTGCAGACCATTTGCCTATGTATTATTTCATAAATAATTCCATTCTATATACTTTAATATTTAATAAAAATATAACCATTTTAAAAAAAAATTTTTAATTCAAATCTTGCGTTAACACGTTATTCTATTTTACTAACCCTATACAATGATACAATGATCCCCCCCCACGCTAATGAAGTTAGGCTTAACCTGTTTTCGACCCATTATTTTAAACGATTCTGTTTATTTTCGTAATGTTTGATGCATTAAAAATTAAACATTGTTAATTAAGTGATTTTTCAGGATTAATTTTGAAATATATTCAAATTAAAATAATGCAGAATAAAAAAAATTAAAATTAAAACGGAAAATTTCGATAAAAGTGTATGTGTGTGACCTCAAATCAGTGAACACCATTTGCCTATGTGTTATTCCATAAATAATCCTATTATATGTACTTTAAGATTTAGTAAAAATACAACAATTTAAAGAAAATATGTTTTTATTTGGTTCAAATCTTATGTTAACACGTTGTTCTATCGCGTAACACCCCATTCTTACTAATCCTAAGCTATTAGCTGTCAAATGAGTTTTTAATAGAAATGAGAATAGTTACTGTGCAAATGGTGGCAAATTCAAATATTAGTTCATTTTGAGACACTTTTTATATCTACATAAGTGGTTATATGCAATTATAGTATTGTTATGAAATTTGTCTTAATTAGATGTAAATATCTCTAAATTGTAGTGTAAATATTGTAAATATTTGTAAATAATTAAATTGTATAAAATTAATTCTAATGGAATCACGCATAAGAGAGAAAAAACTGTTCTAAGGAAATTTAGGACAGCAGATCGCCATATTTGACCAATTTGGCGATGTAGGTGCATTGGCGACTTGACGAGGTCGCCAACGGGTTTTACTGCCAGCTAAAATGTGTAGTAGAAGCTAAGAAATTAAAGATTGGTTCTTATAGAATAGTGGAGAAAATTCCAGATTTACTTGGAAGAAACGCGCAGTTCTAAGTTCACCCCGTCCATTTCAATGGGACGCTATTTAAGGCTCGCCTTAGAGGCGGGTAATTCGGTGGAACTCGGAAAGCGATATACATTTGATTGAAATAGAGAGAGCGTCCTTTCTCTTGTTGCCGTTCGGACCTATAGCTTCGCTGTTATTTTAAATTAACGGATTGAGTAGAGATAATTCGCTGTGAATTTTGTAACTTGAGTTGCTAATATTTCATACGCGTTTTCATAGACAATAAACTCTGCATTTTTTTTATCGCTCTCGATTGAGTACTACTATAACAGTATGTTCACTTAAATAATTCTATTTTCAGCTAACCATTATTCAACTCTTCTTTCAGTTCATTTGCATCACCTGGGAAGCTGTCGTCAGTTGACATTCTTCGCCTCTCTGGCACTGGGTGCTTTCATCACTCGGGTGATCAAGGAATCGCCCCTGACCCCTCTGCCGATGCCGCCTTTGCCCAATTCCCTGCACTGGAACCTGGTCAGGGTCCCTGCCCACTTGGCCGGACACGTAATGCAGTGGGTGGAGAAGCATCCGGGGGGACGACCCGTCATTCTCAATCAGGTGATGAAAATTATCGCCAACTATCTATGATTTTTCTTTAAAATTTCAAAAAACTACAAATAGCTATTTTTTATAAATTGAAAACATTTATATATTACCAATTCACATCATTAATATTAAATTAACTATGATTCAATATTATTAATATTTGATACTTCGGCATGTCTTTCATGTTATGTTGTTGTTGTTAATAATGGCACTTGCCATGGACAAGCCCCCCGCTGATACAGCAGCAGATTTAAGCCGAATGAAGCGTCTCTTGTTTTTGAAGTAGCGCCAACAAGGGTCAAGAGTACGACTTAGCTACACACTCACCACAGTTGCTACCACAGAGGGGCACAGTCCATCTCACAGATAGCACACAGAAGAACAGCCATGCCCAAAACGGGACTCGAACCCGGGACTCCCAGAACAGGAGGAAGAAGCGCTACCTCTGTGCTAGAAAGCCGGCCTTTCATGTTATTGTTTAACTATTTAAAATAAAGATTTTCTTTTTTAAAATTAAGAAATTAATTTTACGGGAAAAGATTTAAATCGTCCTCAATTAATATGAAATTTGAAATTTTCATTTGACTTAAACTTGTTTTGAATTTATTTTCCTAAACAAGGTTTGTAAAAACTAACGTTTAGATAAAATTGTAATTAACCAAGGTTTGCGTAATTTTTTTAATGAATGAATGAGCTGGCGTATAGCTAAAAATGAACCTTTATAACTAAGTATCTTTTTATATACCTTATTTTAAAATTATGTAAACATTTTAAAATGAATTTAATTTGGGATGTCATCTTCTAAAGTTTAGAACACGAGCAAGTTTTCTCACTCGATATTTACTTTGACAAGTTTTTAAAAAAAGGCATTTATGATCTAAAATGCTTTAATTATTTGCTTAGTTGTTTATTTTTATTTAGAGAAAGTTTTATTAGATATTATTAAATATTTAAATTAAAATCTTTCTGATTTATTATTAAAATAAAATTCAATTTTTACACCACAGTATTTTACTTGCTATTATATATACACTGAGGTGACAAAAGTCATGGGATGACTGTTAATATCGTGTCGGTCCTCCTTTTGCCCGGCGAAGTGCAACAACTCGACGTGTCATGGAGTCCACAAGTCGTTGGAAGTCCTCTGCAGAAATATTGAGCCCTGCTGTCTATATAGACGTCCATAATTGTGAAAGCGTGGATGGTGCAGGAGTTTGGGCACGAACGGACCTTTCGATGACGTCCCATAAATGCTCGATGGGATGTTCTGGCCCGTTGACATGGCGCATTGTCATCCATAAAAATCCCATCGTTGTGTGGGTACGTGAAGTCCATGAATGGCTGCAAGTGATCTGCAAGCAGCTGAACATAACCATTTCCTGAACATGCCATGAAAAACAGCCCACATCATTATGCATCCACCATCTGCTTGAACAGTGCCTTGCTGACAGTTTGGGTCCATGGCTTCGTGGTGACTGCGCCACTCCCGAACTCTACCATCAGCTCGTAACAACTGAAATCGGGACTCATCTGACCACGCCACGGTTTTCCACTGGACTTTCCACGGATTAGTAGATATGCTAACGAGCCCAGGAGAGTCGCTGCAGGCGATGTCGTGCTGTCAGTAAAGGCACTCGAGTCGGTCTTCTGCTGTCATAGCCCAAGGAAGACAAATTTCGCCGC
>JAOUZG010030349.1:306191-318183 GCA_026289955.1 Argiope argentata | reverse complement strand
GTGTGTGTGTGTGTGTGTGTGTGTGTGTGTGTGTGTGTGTGTGGCACTTGTCATAGAAAAGCCCACTGACGAAGTCAGCGATTTTATGCAGAGAGAGTATCTCTTGTTTCCGTAGCACCATTTAGGGCAAGAGAACAATTTAGCTAGTCATGCATCACCAGATATCGCAATTGGAATCCGAATCAGAGAACGATAACCTCTGATCCAGTACCCTCAGTGGTATTGCCTCGACTTGGAGGACATTGTGATCACGCCAGGTCTATGCATGCTCTAGTCAACACACACACGGGGACTCTTCAGTCGGGGGAGTACAAAATCTCTATCTAAGAGATGCGAATCCTATTAACCAGGCTATCTCAGCCAATTTATCATATCTACGTATGCTTTATATAGGGTTACGAATTAGGCAGTTTACTTTAAGAAAAGGCGTTTGAAATTAATTGATCGATTTTTCAATATGATCGAAATCATATGTAAATTAATTGATTGAAATCCTATTTCAATAAATCGATCGTAATCATATGTAAATTAATTGATTGAAATCCTATTTCAATAAATCGATCGTAATCATATGTAAATAAATTGATAGATATCCTATGTAAAGAAATTGATCGAAATCCTATGTAAATGAATTGATAATTTAGTGAGTTGATCGAAATCCTATGCTGATCAATTTGTTGAGTTGATCGAAATCCTATGTAAAGAAATTGATCGATTTTTCGAATTGATAGAAATCCTAAGTAAATGAATTGATCGAAATCCTATGTAAATGAATTAATCGAAATAGTATATAAAGGAAATGGTCGATTTTTTTGAATTGATTGAAATCCTATTTAAATGAATTGATCGATTTGTTGAGTTGATCGAAATCCTATGTAAATGAATTGATCGAAACCCTACGTAAATGAATTGATCAATTTTTTTGAATTGATCGAAATTCTATGTAAATGAATTGATCTATTTTGCACATTGTGAATAATTTTCTTGTATTTTCTATAATTTTAAAGAAATCCGTTATTTTTGAAAGATTCTTCTTTAGCATAATAAAAGGTGAATATCAGATTTGATTAAAATATTAAATTATATTATTTTTCCTGTATATGTCTAAAGTAATATATTTTTTATTAAAAAAACAGAAAATTTTTAAAAGCTTATAAGATTTAAATATTTTAGTGTACCTTTTTAAATATAAGATTTCAAGACTTCAATCTCAAGATTTTTTGTTAACATTTCAAAACAAACTATTTTTATACATTAGAAATATACATGATTTCTAAAAGTTTTTTTTTATGATTTTTCTATCACAAAATTATATTTTCCCCTATTTCATTTGGGTGGTAAATCTAAAGAAATAGATAAAAAATAAATTCGGTAAGTGAAATTCTGGTACAAAAGTAGATATGACTTAGAATTTTCCCAAAATAATTTATTTATATATTTATTGTTTTGAACTTTAAAGCGCAGCTAAGTACAAATATTCTCCCTACATTTCAAACAACTGAAAAATGCAGCACGAATAATTTTAGTCAGTAAAGTCGCGTGTAATATGAAATTATATTTGCATATGCACGAATTTTAAAAACAACAATTTCGTTGCGCTTCGAAACTTCTTTGGAAAGGGTATATTTACTCTAACTACTTGCTACAAAGAACGATTTTGAAAAGTAGAATGGTTTATTTCCGAAATATGACCCATTTTATTCGTTTAAAGCAGACGATATTTTAAAAACAAAAACAAAGGACAGGGTGATTTCCCTTGATTTTCTGGCATTGTGGAACTTTGCAAATTTTCAATAATTTAATTTTGATTATTTCATAAATCAAATGCATATTATAACGGAAAATAATGCTTTATTCCATAACAAAACACAGATAAAAGAATAGAAAAATACAGCCAAAAGGCAATCAAAGAACAACATTTGCAGAAATGAGCATCATACAAGCAAAAAGTAATTAAAATAAATAAATAAGTAAGTAATTAAATAACTACGCATTACGGCAGGGTTTTCAGTATTCAGATCATAAAGCCATCAACACTTCGACAGGTATCCAAATGACTTAAATTTACTTAAACTTTCCAACAAGACATGACATTTTCCAGAAGAATATCCCGATCTCAGTTCCTAATGGAGCTAGGATCTGAACTCTTGTATTTTTCAGAGCTTTTAGTTTCATTGCCAAATCACCAAGTTTATCGCCAATGTCGAATAAATGAATGGCATACAGTTTGTGCATCTTTCTTTCTTACAGGAAAGAAACTGAATCTAAATTCTCATAAGTTGCGGGAAATCAACGAATTTCTATTTTTCTTGATTATTAACAAACCTGCATAGGGTAATGTAAAGTTCTCGCTGCCTACAGGTTATTCAATTACTTTCTGCTAACTCATACGTGAACTTTTCGCTAACAAATACTTGAAAACCCGGAAATTCATGATAACAAATACTTGAATATTCGGTAATTCATGATAGAAAATACTTGAATACTCGGAACTTCATGATAACAAATACTTGAATACCCGGTATTTGCTGCTAACAAATAATTGAATACCCGGTAGTTTTCTTGATTATTAACAAATCTGTGAAGGGTAGTGTAAAGTACTCGCTGCCTAAAGGATATTCAATTATATTCTGCTAACTCACCCTTGAAATACTTCTGTTAACAAATACTTGAATACCCGGTGCTTTCTTCTAAAAAAATGCTTGAATATTCGGTACTTTCTACTAAAACTACTTGAATATCCGGTACTTTCTTCTAAAAATGCTTGAATATCCGGTACTTTCTACTAAAAAATACTTGCATATTCAGTACTCTCTGCTAAAAATACTTGAATATTCGGTACTTTCTACTAAAAATACTTGAATATTCGGTACTTTCTACTAAAAATACTTGAATATCCGGTACTTTCTACTAAAAAATATTTGAACCTACTAACAAGTACTTTCTGAAAACAAAATCTTGAATCCTCTATAGACAGTGTGTATTTAAAAGATCTTTAAACTATCTTATAATTTTTTTTTCAATATTTTTAGGGTTTTGCTGGTTTAGCCCGTTCCTCGTCTGGCGATCCCTGGACGAAAAATATCCTTCGCATTCGAAAAGATCTTACCAGACAGTTAAGAAATTCGCCAAATTTAATCCTGAGTGCTATGGAACGGACTCTGAAACCTCTAAAGTAAATACAACTTAATTTGTAATTTCTTTACTGGAATGACATCAAGCTATTTTCCATATTTTTACTAAATAAAAAATTAAACAGAATATTTTGCAAAAAATATTAAAATTTTAATATTGTGTATGGTAATTAGCAATATTTTAAAGAACTTTTAAAGTATATTTTCAATGATATTTTGAATTATTATCAGTGTCCTATGTACTATGATTCGAAAATTGTTTCTTTACGAGAGGTGAATTCCATTATGAGGAAATATAAGTATTTTCAAATTATAAAAGGCTATAAGCTTCGAGCGATGGCTGAAATTATTTCAATAATTTTAACCCCCTAATACCATTACATTTAAAAAATGTATATTATTATTGAAGGGGATTAAATTTTAGTAAGTTTCTATACATTTTAAAATGTTAGGAAATAATTTCAAAGAATAAAATTAAAAGAAAAATTAAATTGAAGTCATTTAAACATTACTGCAACTACTTCCTTTAAGGTTTCAAAGCAGTACAATATATTAAATTTTTCGAAGTTTCTTTAGGTATCTTATATCGCAATAAATTTACTCATCTATTAATTTTTAATTAATATTTGAATTAATTTAAATGGCTGATTAATTAATTAATTAATTAATAATTAGGAATCGTTAATGGGATTTAATTTTCATATATGGTATAACATCAGTTAGAGGACTATTTTCTATAATTATGCTTTAGATTTTAACATTTTTTTATTGATAACATGTTTTAGACCCCATAAAAAAAGGATGAATTACGTCAGTAAAATCTTTGTAATTCATTTGGTTCAATTGCTTTTTAAGCTGCTTTCGTGAAGTGATTAAGTTTTTAGGATTGTGGGTGGGGGAAAAATACTTAAAAAAAGTAACATAAAAAATTAATTTAAAGACAATTTCCTACTTAGGTCAACAAAGTAAAAGTTTATCTTAGTTTACTTTTTATTCAATAATTACAATTAATACAAATACTTTTGCACAAAATTATTGATTTTCACAAGAAAAATACTATTATACTCGCAATTTATCGATTGGGTTATTGCCTGATGATTTCCATTTTCATTACAAACTGTTAAAAGTCTATTCAAAGTATTAAAAATTAATTAAATTTAAATAATGAATTAATATTTGTAAAGCTTATTAACATCAAGTGTCACCCTATACAAATTTTTTTAAAAGTGCATCAGAACTTGAGTGGATGAATAAAAAATATTTCTTAAGTTATATATATATATATATAAAGGGAAAGCATTAGCTAATAGGCTAATAGTAGGAATTAAAAAATACTCATTAGCTGGCATTCATTATTATTTATTGTTCGCTTTTATTTATTTAATGTCCATTTTAAATAAAGTACTTATTTAACGGGTTCAGATAAATGGCAAATAAATCCCTTTTGCTAAGAATAGGTGGATAATTAAAAGTTTAACAAATCAAGTTAAACTACATAATTAAAAGTATTGATTGCATATCTTAGTTCTTTTCAAGTTCAATAAATATTTCATACATTCTTGTATCTTTTAAGAATATATTTTCATGCATACATGAAGTGATTTAATCTCTTTCCTGTTGTTGATTTTCTTTTTTTTTTCAGATTGATTTCTCATGCCATAGGGATGCACCATTGGCTTCTTCGATGGTGCCGCTGAAAAAAAAATATTGAGATTGAGATCATTGTTTTTGAATAATTTTATTTTTCGGTGGATTACGCGCTTTCTTACTGTGCAAGTCAAAGCTTATCATAATCGTCATTGTTGATGAACTCCTTAGATACAAGTACTTCCTTCAAACTAAACTATTTTTTGACGCAAAATATGAGTAATAACAAAAGAAACCAAAAACATGACGAAAAAAAGGAAAAAACATGAATTGTTTTAAAATTTACAAAAAAAAATACTTTTTTATTTGAAATTTGGAAGAGTTTTATCATGAAAAGTTTTCCATTTTTCAAAAAGAAACATCAATGAATGAATATTAATAAATAAAGAAATATCAATGAAAGACTATTATTAAGAATATTATTAAAAAATATCAATGAATAAAGAATATTATTAAGAAATATCAATTATAATAAATAAAGAAATATCAATTATTAATAAATAAAGAAATATCAATGAAAGAATATCATTAAATAAAGAAATATCAATGAGGGAATATTAATAAATAAAGAAATATCAATGAAAGAATATCAATAAATAAAGAAATATCAATGAATCCATATTGTTAAATAAAGAAATAGCAATGAATGTATAATACTAAATAAAGAAATATCAATGAATTAATATTATTAAATAAAGGAACATCAATGAATGAATATCAATAAATGAAGAAATATCAATGAATTAATATTATTAAATAAAGAAATATCAATGAAGGAATATTAATATATAAAGAAATGCCAGTGATCTTCCTGAATTGCATTGAAGTATATAAATAATTAATTTAAGAAGTATACTTACATGAATGCTTTATTTTCTATGTTTATGTGTGCTGTTTCAGTTTTTATTATGAGTCGTGATTAGATTACGAGGATTAAACATGGAGTGGTATCATAAATTAAATACTCTTTGACAGAAGAGCTGGAAATGGTTGATTAGTGCATATTTAAATTGTCCCAAATCATGAACAATATAATTCCTTGTTCGAAACAAGGATATCGATATTCAAAAGATGATAGTTTTCCATCAAACCATTTGATCCTTTTAATAATGCAATTAGCCAAATCGGGTTTTTTATGAAGAGGTTTCTTCAAAGTCATTTTTTACAAAAAAGCAAGTTCACTATTCTTTATTCAACAAAGTAATTTCTAAACTTCTGTTGTTAAGCAGTGTGGTTCTTTATGAAATATCGGATTTCAAAAACAGGCCCCGATGTACTAATTCGGGATTTTGTCATCAATTTAATAGGCCACCATGAGTTATCAATAAGTCGCTTCAGTGACTTTAATAACACAATGCTTAAACTCCTGTAATGTTTATCGATCTAAAAGCTATAAAAATGACTGGAGTTAATTCATGCTTTCAAGATCCACATTTTGATTATTTTTTATGTATCATTTCACTTACGTTGTGAATGTTTTTTGTGTGTGTTTGTGTAGATCAGTGTGGTTATGCTTGGAAAATCTATAAACTAACACTTCGATTTATGTTTAAATGTTATCTTTATAATATTTTATTCTAAATAGTTGAAATTTCTTGTTATCTTTTCAAAATTATAAAAACATTTTAATCATCCCTATCCTGTCAATAGAGGTTGAAATCTTCTATTATCAGAGAAAATGTTTTTCACTTCTTAGAATTAGAACCTTTATTTTCAATATAGAACTTTATTATCCAGCGTTTCAATTATTTATGTTAGTTTCACTTAGGTACATTTTTTTTGTATATTATTCAAAAAAAGAACATTTAACTGAATGAAATGAAGCACCGTTATCATAACTCTCAACTTAACCATTCCTTGTTTGTGAAGAAAAAAAATATATGTTACAGACAATTCTAAATGTTTTGTTTTTCAAAAATGAAAGATAAACAATAAGATGTTCTTCACAGTGTATGCCCCTCCTGCTTTGCTGTAGTTGTTTCATCGTTGTTATTGCTAGTTATTTATTTTCATCGTGGTTTATTTTTTAGTAATTTAAACCTTTGTACCAATTGAATTAATAGAAAATGTATATATATAGTTGATTATTAAATTATAAAATGAATTGTGTGCATTATTTATTCTGTAATTTTTTTCTCATTTTTGTCTGTGTATATGAATTCAGTGTGTTTGGGAAAATAAATGCTTTTAACATAATATATATCAACATAAACTGCAATGTCTTTCATATGATAATAATTAAATTAAGATTGATTGACGACAGAAAGTTTAATTTTATTATTAATTGAAAGGCAATTATGATTGACAACAAACCGGTGTAAAACACATCAAGTTGGGTGGGTTTTTTTTTAGTTTTTTTTCAGCGGTATGGACATATTTTGATTCGTTAAAAGAAATTGAAAATACTAAACTTAATAGTACTTTAATAGTGATTTTTTTCCTTATCCTTACTTCATTTCCTAAAATTTATGCATTAATAAAATACAAATGAAGTTTGTATAAAGAAAGATATCTAAATAATAAATAAAAGTTTATAAAATTTTATTGGCAGCTTACGTGTATTACAAGTATAAAAAAACTGGTGTATTTATCTGATTAATAAGGTAATATTTTGGTAAATTTAAACAATTAATGGAATGTATATGAATAAAATAATACTAATACTTACATAAAATTAAAAAAATACTAAGCTGTATTTGCGAAAATTTAAATTTTAAAACTAAAATTTCGGGTTAGCGTAATATGAAACAATATATTCTAATTTCCATGCCTTAAGATATCGATGGTGTGTTAACTAAATTTTTTGGCTCATTTTTTTAAATTCCATCAATATATCAATGTTAAATTATCCTTCCAGAAAACATTGTTATATAGTCAATAAATTTTAGATTTATTTTCCTTTTTGCCAGGATTTTTAGGAGGAGAAAAACCCAATTTCTGCGCATTTGTTTTCAATTATTCTAACTGAATTTACTTGTATTATTAGTCTACAAAACATCTTTGCCCTTTATCAAAAAATACTCAGTTCAGACGCTACTAAGCAATTGGCAGATATGAAAATTAGAATCATGTTTATTATTATTATTATTATTATTATAAACCAAAATTAAAATAAAGAAAACATGCCCATTTCTTATCCAATTGTATAAATGGTTATATACACATATCTCGTAGCTACACGTCTTCCAAAAACTGCATTTTCTAATTGCTTTTAACTAAAACAATCAAACCCGAATGAAAAAGCTATTAAAATTATTACATAAGCAGACATAGAAAGGAAAAAATCAAATTCACGTGGAAAGAAAGAGCATGAAACCTATCCTCTTCGAAATATTGATGAGACAGATGACGCTTTCAATAAAAGGAATTGCTTATGTAAGTTTACTTTTCCTATTATAAACTTTTCTCAAATACAATTTATTTTAACTTCCAAGCATAAAAAATCATTAAAATAAAGTTTTCTAAAGTGAATATTACATTTCTGCTGACAATGAAAGGTTATTTTCCCGGCAATTTTTAGAGCTCAAAACATGAGAGAGATATAAAAACAGTAATGATGAGATGGGACCATCAATTTTTATGAATTAATTGTCTTTCTTATCAAGAAAGATTAATTGTCTTTCTTATCAAGTATTTCTTGATAAATAGTAAAGCTGTTTTGTAGATTAACAAATTCAGAATAATTTGAAAAAAATTCATTTAGAATAATTGAAAACAAATGCTCAGAAATTGTGTTTTTCTCCTCCTAAAAAGTTCTTACAAAAATGAAAATAAGTCTAAAATTTATTGATTATATAACAATGTTTTCTGGAAGGATAATTTAACATTGAATTTTTCCCTAATATATTTACCACTTTTAGTTACAACAATGTGGATAATTATATAGGTCCGTTTCGAATTAGCACATAAAATATAAGGTAATTAGGAGTACGTATTTTGTATTTCTATCAAAGTAACAAACTGATTTTAAATGTATATGTTTGTTTTTAAAAAAATTATTACTTCCGAATTTATTTTACTGCCCCTCCCAAAGGTGTTATTTTTCACAGTTTTTCTATCAAAATTCAAGCAGTTTCGTAGAAAATTGTATTTTTATACGACATTTAATCTTTTCATTCCTGGAAAAACTATATAAGGCTTTCAATCGGGGATAATTTATAATTCTTAAATTCCCTTTTTTATCAGAAAAAATTGATAAATGAATAGTTTATAAAAATTGAACTAACTAAACATTAAAAGACACGAGTAGAAAATACGTAATTTATTTTTTTTAATAGAATGAAGATGATTAATAGCACAAATAAGAAGTAAAAAAACAGTTCACATTTCAATTATAACGTTTAATCACCAATTAGCTAAACTCTTCCGACATTGCCTGGAAAATATTTTTCAATATTACATTGTATCTGATTATTCAACATCACATACTGAATCTAACTCTTGCTAAGCAAAAGTTTTCATTAAAGGCCAAAATTTCGTATATCTAAAATCAATGCTTTTCGAAACCTGCCATGTCTATATGAGAGCAGTTAAATCCAGTTATCCTTCAAAAAGACAGTGTTCGTTCAGTTCTACACCTTTAAGATAATGCATTAAAATACGCATATTGTTGTTGTTACTTATGACACTTGCCATGGACAAACCGCGCTGGTACATCAGCAGATTTTAAGCCGACGGTATGCGTCTCTTGTTTCAAGTAGCGCCAACTAGGGCCAAGGGTACGACTTTTGCTACATACTCATCTCAGCCGCTTGCACAGCCCCTTTTTACAGGGGGGCGCAATCACACACCTTACAGATAGAACACAGATGAACAACCATGCCCGAACCGGGACTCTAGCCCGGGACTCCCAGAACACGAGGAAGACGCGTTACCTCTGTGCCAGAAAGCCGGCTGCATATTTGTTTAAAAATTAATCACAGATTGTGTGATAAATCATTTACTTCATCTGCACGGCGTCTTTTTCTTTTTGAAAGTGTGAAAGTTGTCATTTTATTATTTATCTTTCAACATCACGACTCCTTTTCTTCTGTCAGCCAACGCCAAACAGTATTAAATCATTATTAAGAGAACTAGGAACATCTGTACAGTAAAAAAAAGCTTTTTCGATTTTAGTCTCATAAAATAGGGACCAATTTAGTGATCACAGAATTATATAGTCTTAATCATTAGATGTTATTTATCATGCACAATATCATACATTTCTAGGGGTTTTTTAATTACACATTCGTTATATTTTGGAGCTATTGTTAGTAGAATGTTTAAATTAAAAAGGCTTACTATAATTATTAATACTCATACAAAACGCACGTTAATTTTGAAATTATTTTGCACATAATAATTTTTTTCTGAAGTTATCGATCTGCGGGTCTAAAACTTGAAAATAATCACATTACAACATATATTCAAATTACCATTTTTTTAAAACTTAGGTTTTTTTACTATTTTTTAAATTAAATATATCATTTACTCTATATGCCTAAAATTTTCTATCAGATGTAAAATTTACACGAGAACTCCCTTTTCTTTGCAATTGAAATTTTGACAATTTTCGTTACCGAGAACGTCCCGGTTGGCTTAATAACCAGCGTCCACGCTTCAAAAGTTTCATGTGTGTATATTGTTTAAAAATATATGTTATTAATATCCAAAGAATTAGATTGTCTACTTTTGAAGAGTTTTCATCTGCACAAATAGTGCCAGTTCCATTGAGTTATTTATTAGGTAATTGAAGGAGGCCACAGAGGTTAAGTTCAGTACAGTTTATAAATAGTTAAATAAACCTAAAGAAATATGATACCAAAAGAGGAAACCTTCTATATCAAAAACAAACTTAATGAGAAAGTCTGCATGATTAAAGTGTGTCATTAATTGATTCAAAAATTAATTAATTCAAATTTTAATTATTCCTATTTCAAATTACATTTGCCTATTAAATGAGTTCTTTTAGCAAAATTATTGTATTTGAACTGAGAACATTTCATTGTTTTTGAAAACTAAGAAAATATCTTAAGATAAAAGAGCAAGAAACTGTTTATTTCTGCTTATAATAAAAGAAACATAAGCTTTCATGTATGTGTGAGAGAAAAAAGAGTTTATACGAAGAAATTTTGTATCTATACCAATTAAATTAAACGTTTTTTTATTGAATTTTGATTATTTTTTAATTATTCTTAACTTTAATTGTCTTTCTTTTCGTATGATTTTCATCCATTTTATATTCCTTTTTATGTATGTGAACTTCTTCCAATATTGGTAACAAAAGAAGGACGATTTTATTTATTATGAGGGCAGTTGGCCAGCAGAATTCTAAATGATAAGAAACGTTTCTATGAAAGACACCCGGTAATTTGATTTTTCAAGCTGTTATATTTAAAAAAGTGCATGAACAACGATATTTGCAATGATATTATGGAATATATTATGATTTGATGGTCTATACACTATAACGAAATTTCTTGTTACCAATAAATAGAACAAAATTATGGCTACGTAAAAACACAACTTTAATGGTCATAATAATGTGGTTTATTTTCAACTATTTTACTAAATAAATCATGAAATCAATTAATATGTCAGATATTCCTTAAAAACAAAATACAACGAATCACCTTGACGTGCTAGTTAGTCAGGAATGTTAGCTTTTGAAATGAAGACACAAACATTTAAATGCTGTGAATATTTTTTAATCCGGTTTTAAATTTATTCTTACAATATACCACGTCATATAATCTCGTAATCTGGAAAAAGGGCTTCACTTTATATATAATCTTTAAATAAGATTTTATTATATTCAGCGATTTTTAATTTCTTTTATATGAAATGCTTTCTTATAAATCATTAATGACTGTAATATTCTTGATATCTAAGTGCTTTGATCCGGATAACTCAAAGTCCAAAAATTAGATGTAAGAAGTTTGGCATACATGTTGCATTAATATTTGGTATTATAAAACGTCAATAGATGGCGCTATAAAAATAAATATTAATGCATTAATATTAGTTGTTCAAGTTTCTCACTAGATGGCGACTCCAAAATTACATTTCTATTTTAAGAACTTAGTGGTTGTTTAAGCGAAATCATTATAATTTCCAAAGAAAATGAATTTTTCTCAATCAATACCGAATATAACAGAATTTTTTATACATCTAATTAGATGCGGAGTTGATGTAGATCACTTAGATTGGATTAAATACAAACTTGATTAGAT
>JAOUZG010030349.1:271168-299478 GCA_026289955.1 Argiope argentata | reverse complement strand
CACGAGAAGAAAAATCATTCCAGAACATTAAAGTATCTCCTTACCCACCAAAAGATTCGCCAAAAATGACTTAACAATCAATTAACGATGTTTCATAAAGACATCCGGTGATTGATCTAAAATAGTGAATTCCAAAGTTTTGAATCAAATCCTTATTTAAAGTTTAATCAAATACTGATCGAATGATAAATATTTTCGTCAGTTTTGGTTGTAAGAGAATTAATTTTAGAATTGCTTTTATTATTGAATTTATGTTTATTAATCTGATAAAAAAAGGAATTAAATAAACAGAAGAATGCATTTTTTTTAGATTTTCTAATTTTTACAGAAATATATTTAATTTCTCAAACGATATTAAAGAATTAATTATTTACATCATTCTGGGAACTATTTTATGCAGAATCACAAGTTTATTTTTAATGGCTTAGAAGTTAGGTGTTGGTTTACAATTAAAGTGGTTATATTATATATACATTTCTATCTAAATTAGAATTCAGAAAAAATGGAAAACAAGCATATAAAGCTTCAATATTTCCTTCCAAACTAAAGTTCCAACTATATCGGGTTTTTTTTTTCATTTTTCTTGTATTCGTATTTTTAAAAAAAAAAAACGTTATAATCGTCTTATATCCGTTAAAATTAATGATAAAAGGTTATAATCAACTTTCCAATTATTTTTCTTCTTACGCCAACCAGACATTTCCCTGGAGTATTATTATATAACTTGGCTGAAATTGGCGATAAAAAATTTATGCCAATTCCTATTTCATCCATCTTATAACCTAAAAATGGAAACAAAAATAATATGCAAAATAATGAATACAACTATACAATAATTGCAGCTTAATATAACTTTCCACATTATGTCAGCATGTGCTTTCGCATATTGAAAGACCAGCAAGCCATTTTGTTTTAAGAATATATTTTTAATTTTTATTTAAAAATTTCTATTTTGGTTAAACGTTTTTTGAGTTTTAAATAAATAATTGGCTGTCGGCAAAAATATTGAATTATTTTTCAAGCCCACCTCTCAAAAATCTAGTTTTTGTATATTTACGCCCTCTATCATCAATAAAAAGAGCGTTGTGTTGGATGCTATAATTTTGAATAATAGTCTTCTAACTTCTGCGTAACGTCGACATGTGGATTTCGACCCGAGGTGACAGATTTAACATTCTCCGGTCCATATAAATGATGGATTTTTAGGGAAACAGGTCTCGCACTGTAATTTTGACTTTGTGGGGCTGAGCATGTGAAATCCCTCGAGTTAGAAAATTTTGGATGGGAACGAACTTTCGTTAATCCAGATTATTATCACATCACTGCGCTATGTGAGAGGAAACTGCTTTTCCTTATGTAGCTTGATCATGACATCAGTTTACTTATGCTTTTACTCATACTGTACTTTACTTACTTTTTACTGTAGTTTTTATTTAAGATTTAACTTATTTTTTCACTTATGCTTTACTTTATATTTCGTCCTTTTATTTTATTTTTACTCTTTCATGTATATAAAATAAAAAAAAAAGTATGCCGGCTTTCTGGCACAGAGGTAGCGCGTCTTCCTCATTATCTGGGAGTCCCGGATTCGAGTCCCGGTTCGGGCATGGCTGCTCTGTAAGGTGTGGGACTGTGCCCCCCTGTAAAAAGAAGCTGCGCAAGTAAATGTAGTGAGTGTGTAGCTAAGTCGTACTCTTGGCTATAGTTGGCGCTACTTCAAAACCAAGAGACGCTCCTTTCGGCTTAAATCTGCTGCTGTATGAGCAGGGGGGTTGCCCATGGCAAGTGCCAGAAGTAACAACAACAACAAAAGATAGCATAATAATCATCAAAAAAATTCAAACTCGAGGTTTTGGCAACACCTTTCATTTTGGAAATATCTGAGTGCAAAAACATATTTTTAGAAAATGTTCGTCTCTCACAAAGATAAAAATATTTTGAGTTATACGGATGAAATTTGGTATGTAGTTTTGACATAAATTTGCAGATTTATATCCAGTTTTGACCACAATCAATTCAGAGAATATTCATCTAACCGGCTGTTCTAATATAATTTAACACGATAACTAAAAAATGAACAGAGCAAGATAGCTAAAATTCGGCATAGAGATATAGCGTCTATATTTACCTGCCAAATTTCGAGCCAAAACCAACTTTGGGTTGATTGATTGCAGATCTGTAATTTTAGAAACGTATGAACATGAGAGTTAAAAAAATGAAAAGATTTAAATCTTTCAAATTAAGTAAGGAATTTATATGAGTAGAAGTGCAATTCTCCATTAAAAAGTTTGTTTCAATCGGTGGAGAAAAGTGTATCTAAAGTGTAAATTCAATTTTGATATATTATTGACGTCATGCCAAGGGTAAATCGCCAAAAACCTCGCCGAGGATAACAGGATAGTTGATTTCTCTTAAAATATTTATTCTAAAAAAATTAATATTTTGTTGTTGCAAAGGTTAATATTTCGTACTTATTGTAAGCAAATTCCGAGCAAAGCGGCTCTGACATTACAAGTTCTTTAGACAGTATGCGAAAAAGTTTCGGGTGACCATTTAAGTTGGATTTTTTATAATTTACTTTATTTTTTAGCTGTGATTACTCTTTTTCTTACTTTTATTTTTTCGTATACAGAATACAAATAAGGAAAGCGATCAATGGAATATTACAGCTACTAGATTTTGATAAATATCTGCGTTTCAGAAGAGTTCAAATCCTTAAGAAGCATTTTAGTATGAAACCCGCATTGTGACACATTCCGATCAATTTGTTCGCTGCAGCAAATTTTGTATGAAATTCATCAAAGAATTTTTTATGTGAACTTTACAAAAGACAAACTAACTAAAATAAATTATATTTGATACATAATAGAATTACAGCTTAATAAATAATTTTATGCAAAATAAATTACCTGATTAACCTCTTCTTACTTTGCCTGTTCTTATTTATACTGAAAAGAAACCCCGAATTGGAGAATTAAAACATGTGTAGGATTTTAATATTAAAATTCTATATCTCTGTCAAATTTTAGACCTAAAAATCAAACAGAAATTTGAAAGATAATCATATTTATCACTAAATGAATGCTAAAAAAGAAATAAGGAACACGTGATTCTTTAAGTTTACTTTTTGAAAGAAATTTGTATTTATTCACTTATTTTTATTTTTATTGATGATAATGTCGTGTCCGCTTTTTACCACGGAAAGAGGGATGCAGTAGCTTCTGAGGGTATAAACCCCTGAGCACCCGAGGGCAGAAGTCTGACTTCTAGCTCATATGAAGATGATACACGCACCCAGACGCTTGCACAGCCCCTTTTTACAGGGGGGCACATTAACACATCTCACAGAACAACTATGCCCGAACCGGGACTCGAACCCGGGACTTCCAGAACACGAGGAAGACGCGCTACTTCTGTGCCAGCAAGCCGGCGTATTTATTCGTAAAATGCAGGAATGAACGTATTTTTTTACCTCTACCTTTTGACTTATGTCATCCTATAAAAGTGAAAGCGCTTATAAAATGGCTCATTCTCTTTGAAGATAATGATGTCATGTCCACTTTTTAAGACGGAAAGAGGAGTGCAGTAGCTTCTAAGGGTATGGACCCCTGAGCATCCGAGGGCAGAAGTCTGACTTCTAGCTCATATGAGGATGACACCCACTCCCACCCGCTTGCACAGTCCCATTTTACAGAGGGGGGGACATTCACACATCTCACCGAACCGGGACTCGAACCCGGGACTCACAGAATTCGAGGAAGACGAGTTTCCTCTATGCCACCAAGCCATATTCTCTCTAATTTGCTACAAAAAGATGAAAAAATAGTTTAAAACTCACTATACAATAGACCTTTGAAACTAAAGCAACAAAATTCAACACGTTGTTACTTCTTGGGTAGTAAGAGATCATTAAGAAAGGATTTTTCAAAATTAAATTATATTTTTTTATTATATTGAGAACCTTCATTAATACTACAAAAACAAATATATTTCCAGAAAAGAAAAATTTACAAAGATATATCTTAAACCACCGTAATAATTACAAAAATATTATTTTAACGGGGCAGATTTAGTTGCCCTGAATTTTTGATATCTCCCGAATGAACGAAGAAAACAGAAGAAGAAGAATGAAATCTACGACCGCAAGTTTCAAGTTATCATGAGAGAACATGTATTATTTTTAATTTACTATTCGTCTTAATTAATTTAAGTCATTAAGCGGTTTAAATCGGTTTGTAAAAACTACGCGACCTCTCTTTCTCTAATGATAATTTTTTTTAACTCACTTTCAATTTTTCTATATGGCAAACAAATTTTAGAGCTCGACCGATTTTAAGATTTAAAAAAGTCAGTTATTTCGGCGAAAAGTTCACTATTATTGATAGTTATTATATATGTGGTAAAATCTAATGAACGTAATGCAGATTGATATCAAAATTATATTCTAATATTTACATTAATTTGAGAAATACAGTTAGTAAGAATGCGCTTATAATATCATTAAAGATTAAAAATAAGTCGCGTTTCACAAAATTGCGATAGTTAAAATTGAAAGAGAGAAAAAAAAGCGATAATTTTCTATGCGCGAGATTAATTATTCAAAAGTAAGAAATCGTAAACAAAATGAAAGATGGCATCATTTCATTGAAGCGACAAACAAAAACCAATTGATAGTAAATTTAATTAAATATCTCAAGCAACACTGGCAAAACAAACCTCAAATGTCATGGATCTGGTGATTCGTTATCTACCAATGAAAAAAAATATTTTTTTACCGCAAATTTCGGAGACATGTAAACCTCCTAACCAAAACAACATTATGTTCTCACATGACAATATTACAATAATCAAAAAATTCAAACTCAAAAGAATTTGACGAATCTCTATGTTTCAGATAACCCTCAGTCCGTCCGTCAATCCCATTTTAAAAATTAGTCTTTTTGTGATCCTTATAGCTCAAAAAGCTTTTGAACTTTGAAAAAGAGTGGAAGAAATTTGGTAAGTGAACTTAATTAAATTTTATATGTGTTCTAAATTTTAAAATAAAATCTGCGATTTAAATTTTATTTCAAATATTTGCTATAAAACTGATGCTAATATGTATCAAATGTTAAATATTTTTTAAGCCGCATAAATTAAATTAAAAGACTCTAAACATACTTACAACAACTGTTTAAATATCTTTAGAATTGCGATTATACTCAATCTAGACCGAATAATGTTTAAAATATTTTTGTGCACATATTATCGCTATTAAATAATTAAACGCATATTTTAAAAATAAATACACGAAGCAAGTTCAAAATATTGAGATGCTACCAAGTTTCAATTAAAAGATGATTTTAATAAATCTTTATTAGAATTTGGTCATATTTGTTCTTAACTTTGAGCGATAGACAATCAGATAAAATTGATTTCCAGAAAATAGAAACCGACAGTAAATATATGTTTCACTTTATTTCTTATCCGAGTTGCTTGAAGTTCATTTTATCTCGAGTAACTGAATTTATTGTTACAGAATTTTAATAATTTATTTAATTAAAATCGTATATATCTTTAGCTCATTTTTGAAATTAACTATATATATTGCATACCAATTGTAAACATGAACCAAAAATCGAAGTTTTGGATTTTTAAAGTTTACTATGAAATAAAATTCTAGATTTAGTATTAAAAATCCATTCATTAGAAAATGTAATTTATTAAACGTAATAAATGGTTACGTTAAAAAAATCTTTGAACTCTTAAAGTAGCTGAGGAATTATTTTGGTATTTAGAGCACCGTTTTAAATACGCATCTCCTAAATATAATTTTACCATGACCTATATATATTTCGAATCATATGACCATCGTCCAAAAAAACAGGATGATTAAAGCATTAAAACTCTTAAAAGATATTCTATAATTCAGTACTATTAAATAGGCATAATAATTAAGAAATATATGAAAGAAAAAGTAATTCATTAAATATAATGCCTATTATTGAGAAAAAAAAGTCTTTAAAGTATCCGATAAATTATTTTGGAATTTAGAGCGCCATCGTTCTTGTATCTGAATTTCCACATTATAGACACGCCCCTTAAGACCCTTGAATTTGGCCTCCGAATAAGCAGTGGATCCTAATTATGGGGGAAATGATGTAGTAAGGACCCTTCAGGGGGAAATGATGTAGTAAGCTACTATTACATGTCAACTAACGTAACATTTTTTTGACTGATGTGCTCAATTTTTACCGTAAGAAATGAATTGCGTCATTAAAAGAAAAAGCACTTCTTTAAAAAAAAATTCCAGTGATTCCGATATTTCGAAAACTAAATTCAATTCATGGATTGGAATAAAAATATTTAAAAGGAAAGAAATCGGTGATTTGGAAAATGACGTTTGAAATGCAAATATTCTTTTTAAAAAATGAGATGAAAAAGAAAATATAAATATAATAATTTAAGAAAATAATTTTTTGTGCAATTCAAATTATACATTTTTGATGAATTCATAGTTTTATAGGAGGTACTTTTACCTAATCAAATCTTTAACTATTAAAAATATTTAAAAATTAGTTGATATTCGATGAAATATTAAATAAGCATGAGCAACATTATTTTGTTTATATTCAAAGAAATTAAATCTACTATTTAAAAATGTACATGTATCTTATCAACGAAAATAATTTAGGTTAGTATATTTCCAATTTTGAAGTAACCAAAGTCACGTACATCCATCTTTTGTTCTTTCATATTTTGAAGTTTTTTTATGTCCCTTAAAAATTATTTTCGAAACTGTGTTACTATTTTAAGCTTACACAATAATGGTTTAAAAGGTCAACCAGAATAAGAACAATAATTTTTTTTGAAACTTTGGATAATTATATGAATTTCAGAGCAGAACAAAAGAAAAATGGAATTCCTATTGTTTCTGGTCAAGAATCAAAATCCAGGTCTTTTGGTCATCTTATGAGGGCAGCCTCAGCGTCTTGTGGTTACATATGTATCCAAAATATTTTGACGGATATCCTTTCTTTTGTTGCATAAGAAATAATGCTTGATTTTCAGTAGGCTAATCCAAATAGAAAAAGAATTTAGTACAATACATGTCTTCAATTCCAATGTATTGATTTTTTTTTATTCCTTACTGAATAATTTTGCATAACAATTAGTTACCTTCAAATTACATAAGTAAACAACTTTTTTATAAAAATAATAAAAGTTTCTCTTAATAAGATATCCTCTTTTTAACCCTATAATAATGACTTGGACTGTTTTAAATGATATGATGCATATTTGTAGCAACTGCAATGAATGCTGTCTCTGTACTCACGTATTAGACCGTGGACGTCAACGGTTTAGTAACTCATTGGCGACGGGTTCAAATTTGGCGATAAACCGTCGACGCCTACGAAATCAACAAAATGGCGGACGACAAGGTTTGAATAGTTTTTTAAATAATGGCGGTTTAGCAACTTATTGGCAATGCCTTCAAAATTTGGGGATACTGATCGACGGTCTGATACATAAGTACTGCTGTTTCATTGTTAAAAATGAATATGAAATCAATTCTGATGTAAAAATTATTCAATAGAAAGACGTTATGGGTTTTCATGAAATCAAAATGTATAGAACTCGACTTTAAATCAAACAAGTATATATAAATATATAAATATTTGAAAATATAACTCAGTTAAGCAAAAGTTGCATTAGTTTACTAAATTTTTCTAAAAAATGGTTTACGATAAATATATATTTCATACCTATTTTCATTTATATCATTCGGGAAAATTTTATTAGAAAGTGAATGCAAACTTATATAAGAATTAATATAAAACACAATTGTTACATACGAGCATATAAAAAATATGCATAGAAACTCTATATAACATGTCATTTTCTGGTATGTATTTTCTTTAAAAAACCGATCTTGTTATAGTAACATGGAGAATCTAAATAATATAACAAAAATTGATGTCCATGCAGTATTCGTCTATAAATAACTGAATAAGAACAGCAGATAATTGTTTTCGTTAAAGACAAAATTATCTACAGAAAAATTAGGAAAAAAGATTAAAAGGAAATTTGTTATGCATATTTCAATGAATCATACCAGCACATAATTTCTTGAACGGCCAAGCACCACGTGCTCGTGCAAGTTAAATTGCATTTTTATTAATTTTATTTGTTTCATTGAATGAGTCACTTTAATATAGCAAACGCTCCAAAATATTTGTGTCATACTTATTGTTTAAAAAAATATATCTCATTTCCTATTTATTTCATTTCATATTATCACGTGCTCAAAATGACATATTTCTAGGCTATCTTTGCTGTAGTCATTAACTTATTTTTTTTAATCAGAGCTTTTGAAAATGTGATGGCAACGCGCTATTAAAAGCTGATTTTTTAAAATGCTCGTTTAGATAATAAAGTTTTTATTTTTTGCTTACGGATTTTTGTTGACGCCAAAAACCTCATCCCCATAACAACATCATGTTCTGACATGATAAAAAAATGCATTGTTATGTTAGATGATAGAAATGATATAATCCTCCATTATATCTGCATTTTTAACCATTTTTCCAGTGAAAATAATTTTATAAGGTTTTGACCTTGTAAGCAATAGAGAATAATACATTTAGTTTCAAGTTGACATCATATTCTATTATAAATATATTAAGTACATCACTTTTTAGTATCTTGCCTGAGTTGATTTACATTAAACAAAGTAGTTTTACTGGTATTCTATAATTGATATTTCATCAAAGCTGCTCCTATACAAACAATTGATTGAATCTCTTTCCCAATATCTTTCAGGGGGGGTCCCCCAACAAAAACCTTTTTGAATAAATCATGATGCTTAAATCGTATGATACCTCCCTTTCATTTGTATAAAATTACTTAAAAAACAAAATTTTTATATTTGTTAATAAGACTTTTTTTTTTTTTGAGAAACGATGATTGATGATTTTGCTTTTGACCTCCTTTGTTTGATTATGAAATCTTTCGATAATCTTTGACACGACTTCTTCAATCAATTCCTTAAATTATGATGCATGACATGATTGATGGACAAGCAAGATTTAAAAGACATTTATTCAAAATATCTTCGCATTACTGCACGAGACATCAAATTCAAATTTGATGAATAGATAAACTCGTCTTGATTCTATTGTTAACATTGAATTGGATAGTACAATAATACGAAGTAATAGTACGAATTCATTAGCTCATAATGCGATGAAAAGAATAAAGTGGATAGGTTTAAGATCAATTTATTGGAATTTTAGTCATCAAAAAGAATTTTTTTCTTTGTAAATATTATCACAGAAAAACTTCATCGGATAATGACTGATAAAAGTGCGAGGATCGGTAGTGTTCGGTTGTATGCCTTGCTCAAAAGTAAGTAATGTTTGCAAATTTGAAGGCACCAGTGATTTAATGCTTCATAAGTTTCACATAATTCATAACAGAATTCAAACAATTTTTGTGTTTCATGTAAACATATTTGAGGCATCCTTTCCCACTCAAAGACATATGGGGATATTGAACTATTAGAATATCGTGATAACAATTGATGAGAACTATGGTATCAATGATCGCGGAGGAATGTTCCATCACCTTAGGAGGCATGTTCTGTCATCGGAAGGAGGTAACTCGAAACCACACCGTTACTATTCACACCAAGATGGTGAGAACCCTTATTTTGTATAAAGTGACCCTAATGGCACTTCAAAAAACGAAATTTCTGTCATCCAAGCAACAAAAGAATTGTAAATAGAGAACCAAGTATTTAGACGCATTGCATCAAGATAAATTTTCTAATAATTCGAATTGAATACATTTAAATCTGTTCTAAACGCTCTTCATTACGAACAAATTTGTTGAAGCATGTATGTCGTTTTTATTCTTATTTAACTTTTTAATACAAAATTATAGCACAGCATTTTTTCATGCAGTATATTTTTAGTTGAAAAAAATTATTGCTTTTAGTAAATATTTTTTTAATAAAATTTATCAAAAACATTTTTTAAAAATTGTATATGTAAATGAGTGATTTAATGAACTGCCTATTTATATACGGAAAGACTAAATAAGTTAAAAAACTGCTAAACGGATAACGGAAAGAAAATTTATCTATTTCAACGCATTAAATTTATTTTATTTTAATTTATTTATAAATTAAATTTAAAATGAAAGAGGAAATTATCAATGACAAGAATATAAAGTTAAATAATGTCATATAATTTCATAAATTTTTGAGTAGTGTTGGGTTTCTAATGCTGTTTTTCCTCGTTGAATTGTCTCTTCATATTCTTAATGTTTGAACTAAAAATAACATTGCAACGTTTTTTTAGTGCTAAAGACACTTCAAAGATTTTTATACAAATTATTTCCTAACTACATGTGTATGTTTTCCAATTCATCAGAATTTATTTTATGATAAATTCTAAAACTTTGACAGTGCTATAAATAGGGTTTGTATAAAATGGCAATGAAAAATACCATACTGAGAAAATGCAAAACAATAATTGGGTTATGAAGTGAAATAACAAAAAATATCAATCTCATTCTTTATTGTTAATGGGCAGAAGAAAAAAACAGATGTTGAATTTTTATTTCTTATTTTTATCAATTCCAAATGAACTAATTAATGCATTCCAAATTCATTCACTAATTAAAAAGCAAGAAAAAAGAAGCGATTTATTTTTGGCATTGATGTTTCAAAATATTGTTTTAATAGCCGAAGATATTTCCTCTTTTACAGCATGAAATATTTTTGCTGCTCTTTTATAGCAAAAATAAACTTAGATGAAAGTATGAAGTATATCTAGTAGTAGCATTTTGCATTTATTTCAGCAATTCAAGGGTAATAATTGCCAGTATAAAAATATTCTATTTGTATATAAAATGCATACTTTCTGATAATCATATGCAAGACACACTAAGACGTAACTTAACGCATTTTTATTTACAACGAAATTTCCATTATAATTGTCATGTTACAGTGCAAGAAATAACAAACGTTATAATTTTGATCTATATGACGTCATTTTCAAATATCTCGGGAGCAACATCCTCCTCGCACTGGTCAACCTCCAAGGGGATGACCAGTTTCACTGGTAAGGCAAATGATTGTCCGTTCACTTATAGCTTGTAGGTACTTCCTGAAGCTTACTTACTTAACCCTTCTGAAGAAATCCCCAGAGTTCATTTCTATCTCAACTTCACAGAACCTATCAACAAAAAAGACTTTATTCCAGACCACCTCAAGCAATTAGCCTTGGAAATCATCAATAAAATTCCCAAAACAGGCATTAAGATTTACACTGAGGGCAGTAAAATCAATAATACAGCAGGGAGTGGAGTTTACATCGAAATCTCTCATCGCAGAGTCTCTTTATTCCAGCGTAACCCTGACTTTTGCTCTGTCTTCAGAAGTGAAATCCTCGCAATTGAGATTGGTCTTGAGGCGGTTTCTGAAGATAACAACTTTGGTGATGTCTGGATCTTGTCAGATAGCCGCTGTGCGCTTCAACATCTCAAAAGTCGACTAAATGCCGGAGACCGTACAAGCATTTCAAACCACAATAAGTTCAAAACCATCTCGCAACATCACCAAATACATCTTCACTAGTTTCCATCACATGTAGACATACACGTCAACGAAATGGCAGATAAACTGGCCAAAGAGGGTTGCTTTCAATCTACTCCCACTTATACCAAACTGACCGATTTGGAGCTTTTCCCCCATCAAAAAATCTGCCATCAGAGAAGACTGACTGGTTCCTCCATCAAACAACTGGTACAAGGGGCCTAACCCAGGTTTCATTCTTTCCATCTCAGGAGATAGGTCATCCCATACTTGCATTTCGTGACTTGCCAGCGGACACCTAAAAAGTCTTAAATTCTCTCGGCGAAATAAATTCTTTCCCCTTTGTCCTAAATGTCAACACTTCCAGGCCACTCCCTCTCACATCCTTGACTGCCTTGACCTCAGTGTAGGAGATATTTATTCATCTCCTTGGACAGACACTGACCATCTCAGGGTCACCGGTTTATTTGATATGGTCAGACTCCAGAAGAAGAGTCCAGAAAAAGAAGGTACTTTCTTGGTTTTAAGGCTCTACAAGAGCTTTTTTCCAGGTGTGTCGAGATCTAAAGTCATCCTGCAGCGAAACCACACCTCCGACGAGGATTTCAGTTCTTCTGGGCGCTTCCTCACTTGGTGAAATGTCCTCGAGTCCATTAGATATTCCTTTTGCCTATTTTTCCAAAAGGACTCCTTTAGATGTTCTCCGTATAAGTGTTAAGTCTGAGTTGGAATTTGGGGGACCAGAAGGGGTATTTGTGAGTCGTTTTCGCGGATTTCAGCTCCTTTGGGGGGCTTCCTCACTTGGTGAAATGTGCTCGAGTCCATTAGATATTCCTTCTGCCTACTTTTCCTAAAGGACTCCTTTAGATGTTCTCCGTATAAGTATTAAGTCTAAATTGGAATTTGGTGGACCAGAAGGGATATTTGTGAGTCGTTTTCGCGGATTTCAGCTCCTTTGGGGGGGGGCTTCCTCACTTGGTGAAATGTGCTCGAGTCCATTAGATATTCCTTCTGCCTACTTTTCCAAAAGGACTGCTTTAGATGTTCTCCGTATAAGTGTTAAATCTGAGTTGGAATGTGGTGGACCAGAAGGGATATTTGTGAGTCATTTTCCTATGAGAAAATGGGAGAGTGTTACTGCTTTGTCCGGATCTTCTGTAATACTATATTCATGGATGTTAAGAATTCAGATAATCACGTGAATTTTTTTGTGTGGAACATGCTGCCAATCACGTGAATAATACGTGATTTTATTGCTGATGTTGGTATATTTTTTCCAGTAGAAGCAAACTTGACTCGGGCACAAGGGGGAGTGAGGTCGTCTCGGCACTCTCCCGAAATTTTTATGCGTAGCCTGCTACACTATGGAGTAATACATGTGCCTTTTGTTGTTGTTGTTGTTGTTACTTATGGCACTTGCCATATTGGACAAGCCCCCGCTGATAAAGCAGCAGGTTTTAGCCGAAAGGAGCGCCCCTTGTTTTTGAAGTAGAACCACCTAAGGTCAAGAGTACGACTTAGCCACACACTCACCACATTCGCTTGCACAACCCCTTTTCACAGGGGGGGCACATTCGCACACCTCATAGATAGCATACAGAATAGCCATGTCCGAACCGGGACTCTCAGAACACAAGAAAGATGCTTTTGCCAGAAAGCCGGCGCTTTTGTTGTTGATGTTATAATAAATCACATAAAAGACAACCTGTGTCTTCAAGTCATTTCACCCAGGATACAATCTCCACTATCCGAAATATTTTGTGTAATGAAGAAAAGCAACAATAATTGTTGTGGTTTTTTACAATGGACAATTGGTCTGCTATCCAAGACGGCTTCTTCATCACATAAAATCATAATCTGACGAGTGGCGTCTAGCTAGGTCAGGGATGGCAAACCATTGGCACGTGTGTCATTGATGGTACGTGACATAATATCTTGGGTACGCAAAAGATCAAAACGGTTTGCATGTGACTTCATTTGATAAACTGAACGTGTCCCAAGTCGATTGATTGGAAATTGAAGAATTTCAAATGCAGCTGACTTATTTCCAGTTCAGTTCAAAGTGGATTCAAAAATTTATTGAAACAATGGAAAAGACGAAATTGATTAAAACAGGACGATTAATAAGAAATAAAAGTAAAAATGTCAGTAACGAAATTTTAGAAATATGGAATACGATTCCAGACACCTTTAATTGTTTGAAGATGCTGGCACGTGCTATTTTAACCATGCGTTCTTTTTCCTATGCCTGCGGGTTATTATCTTCACAGATGAAATAACATTAAAGATTCGCTTAGAAACCGTTTGGCAGATCATTCCTATTCAGTATGCATTTTTCTAAAAGTATCATCTTACGATCCTATTTTTGTCATCTAATCTGTAACAACAGAAGTTACACTAATGTTACTTTAATTTAAATTATACGTATAACTGAAACCTTTACTAGTATACAGCTTAAAATGTATATTTTTGTAGTAAATAAAGAGTTTTGAGTTGTTAGTATTTAGTTTTATTATTTTCCCTATGATCACAAGTCAAAATTATTTAATGGCACGTCTATACCTCATTAAATATTCCTTAAGAAACAATGGCCCATTGATCCATAAAGGGTCGACATCCCTCACCTAGGGATTTCCACGGAGTGTTTCATAGTCCAAATCAGTTTCTCCTACCAGCCTGATGTCCGAGAATGACGTCATTCTCGGATATGCGCGACACTCTAGAACAGGGGTTCTCAAACTTTTAAACATTGCAACCCCCTTTTTAGACTAAGTATTTTGGCAACTTTCGAAAGTTTTAACTATATCTAAAGTTTAGACAGAGATTTTGAAAATTTTACACGTACTCAAGAGTTCGTAGAGTATGTGTCGGGTATTGGCGCCACATCCCTTGACACTTCATCTTTCTCCTTACTAGTATCATCTCATCTCGAAACTTTGATTGAACAATTTACAGATTACATTCCAGTTAAGGATATGAGTGGGGTTGTTTGGATAGTCAATCCGTTCAGTGAGCAAGCCATAACAAAAGCTGAGCTAAGTGTCCTTCATCTTGATCAACTCATAGAGATTTCAAGTGATCAGTCACCTAAAGTAACTTTTAACATAGCCTATATCGACAAATTCTGGATACGTATTAAAAAGTAATACTTAGAACTGTCCACAACAGCAATAAAAACTTTGATGCCATTTTCTACACATTACAACTGTGAACAAGGATTCATCGTAATGATAAATTTAAAAACAAAATCAAAAAATTGTTAAAAACTGGAAAATGACATTGTTTTGCTTGTTACAAAGCTCATTCCAGACATTAAAAAATTGGTTAATTCCAAACAAGCTCATGTATCCCATTAACTAATAGAACACAAAAACCAACTTGAATGTGTATTAAAAGCTTTATGTGTACTCTTTTTTTTAATGAAAACTATAGAAATAAATTAATTTTCTTTACACTTTTCTTCCACATCTCTCTACCCCCCTGGACACATCCCACGACCCCCCTGGGGATCGCAATCCACTATTTGAGAACCCCTGCTCTAGAAGATTAAATGTTTTAAACAGGGTACAAATAAACACTATTTAAAAAAAATTCCCACATAAATACGTTTATTACACCGATCGTGGATAATAGGATAGAACATAACAATGTCTAACAGAAAATCTATCTTGCTAGGATTCTGCTGTGTAGATTGTCTAGACGAACATTGGATGACTCACCATAATTAAAATATTTTACCTAGGCGGATTATTTTTTAGACGATATCGGAATAATTATGGTTGTAAATCAAGAATTATAGGCAGCTAATTCAGAGCATATATCAGAAGAAAATGGTTCATTTATTTTATTTTAAATATTTGAACTAAAAATCAATAAAAGCGTGGCTGTTAACAAAAATTCCTAGGCACAATAAAAAACAATTCCAAAAAGCGAAGAAACTGAAAGAAATAAAATACAACATTTTGAAAAATCAAATGGAGCTTAATAAGATAACATAATTATGCAAAATTATCAAAAAATGCCTTTATAAGTTTTGGCAATAGTCATTCATTAATGTTTCATCAAGAATTGTTAGCTTTAGTGATACAATGAAGGAATCGTTTTGATTTACTCAATAACATGGGAATTCTAATATCTTTTTGTTTTGAAATCACCTATTATGTTATTTCAGTCGTTTTCATGAAGCTTAATTGGAATAAATGGTCCTAAAATGATATTATTCTACCACGTATTTCCTCATATTAACTGATACAAAGCGTACTCGCTCTTAATAAAATCCATAAAGAATGATTTATTTGTTTCGAGTAGGAAGTCTAGATTCAATAAGTTCAGCAATTACGATAAGAATGGAGGAAATATCAAGTGTATCATTTAAAAAAATTTCATGTTTTTAAACATGGGAGAATTGTATAGTTTTAAAGAAAGAATGAGTGAAAATCATAGGTTGGAATACACATAATTTCTGCTAATCGAAATAAATTGCTTTTAATGCAATATTTTTTGAAAAATGTGCAATAAGGAAGGATTATGGTATCGCCTAGCAAATATTATATGCAATAAATTGTTTAAGACAAGGTTAAATATTTGTATAGTCTTTCTTTAGTGATATACAAGCAAGGTTATTTCTAAAAGTTAAGTTTTAGTTAGATAAATTATTTTTAGTTCAAACAATAATATCAATTATTTTGAAATCAAGAAACTTTTTCAATCTTGTCGAATTGTAAATAATTTTGTCACAAGATCATTACAAGTATGTTTGAAGCAAAATTTAAATAATGTCGCCTTATTTAATAGCAAAGATTCGTGCTTGTATTCTATTACAATTAGGTGGGCGAAATTTACAGATTCTATTCTTGGGAATACACTACATAATGAAATCGAAGTTGGCATAGTTCGCGAAGGAATCTAATAATGTGCAGCTATTCAATTATTGTGAAATATGTTGTTGTTGTTTCTTATGGCACTTGCCATAGACAAGCTCATTGAGGTAGACAGCGATTTAAGCCTAATCAGTGTCTCTTGGAGTAGCGCCGACTAGGGCAAAGAGTACGACTTTAGCTACACACTCTTCACATTCGCCTGCACAGCCCCTCTTTACAGGGGGGCACATTCACACACCTCACAGATGGAACACAGAAGAACAACCATGCCCGAACCTGGACTCGAGCCCGAGTCCCCAAGGGGAAGATGCACTACCCCTATGCCATGACGTCTGCATTGTAAAATGTCAATTGCATAAAAAATTGGATGAAATAATAAAAAAAAAGAAATCAGTAAAGTATATACACGTGAGTTGCGAATAAGTTTTAAGTTTACAGCAAATCTAAACATTTCGAATAAGCAATACTTTAAAATATGACTATCGAGTTAGCATTATTTGTTTTTAAAAATTATAAATCACTTCATTTTTTGCTAAGTATGAGAAAAATGGGCAAAGGAAATAATAAAGAAGCATATTGCATGCTTTGTTGAATTAGTAATAAAGTGCATAATTTCTTCTTAATCAACAAAAAGCAATAAACTTATAAGGTTCTCTAAGAAAAAAAAATAATACCACAAATTATCTGGTCGAAAAGGACTGGAAAAGGTCACGGCACAACAAGCATATCTCATTGGCGCAAAATGCTCGGCAGCTTTGTAAAGATGTCGTTACGATGCTGTTCAGTATTTAGAATAGTGGACATTATCTCCAAAATATAGTGCAATATATTGCATTAATATGTTAATTGATTGACATCAAAAAGTGCTACTGACACACTACTTTTCAATTTAACGAATTTATATTTCTCAAAAGCATCGGCTGTCGTAGTTTAATCGCGATGTTTTCACTTGAACGCTAATTTTATAACCTTATAAATTCAACATGCATCTAATAGTTTTCAGTTAGAGCTACTCTTTCCATTGTTACAAACCTATAATATTGCTTCTCAGCCTTTCTAAGACCGTTTTATGTTCAGCACGGTTGCGTGCTGAGCGGTTGCAGCAATAGTAATTTCAAGGTTTTGGCGACAAACTTGGCGACTTGACAATGACTTTGGCGACAAAATAGATAATATTGGAAAGTTCAAGAATTTTCACGATTCATCCAATGAAAACCAAGATGTGCCTTGATTAGCCTAGTGGATTCTCTGACCGCCACCCGAGAGCTATAAAGACCGACAGACTCAAGCTGCGGGAAAGATGTGCTTGAATTAATTTATCGGTTAATTGAATTGAGCCGAAAGAGGAGTTGGAGAAAGAGAAAAGTAACGAGTCTTCAAGAAGATAGAGAAGCAACTTCTAAGTGCCAGCCTTACGTTTGTTGTTCAAGCAAGTACTGAACTGCTGTGTGTCGAGTAATTTGTTTACTATAGAAGCAGCGAAGTATAGTGTGTGGAGTAGTCAGTCCCGTGGTAGAGAGTCGGCAGCTAAAGCGAGTTGACAGTAAGAATTTCAACCGTTTGGAGAGAGGAGAGAGCGAAACTCCGAAGATCCCCTCTCCTGGTGGAGTTTCTGGCCAATTTGGGTACTGTGGTCGATCTCTGCTTGTGGTCCATTGTCTATTGTAGTTTGCTGCTGTGTGTTAGTCTCGGCTGTACATTCTTGTTGTGTGTGTATTCTTTGTATTTGTGTTAGTATAAAAGTCGTTGTTGTTTTCTACTGAAGCCTGCTGATTGTGTCCTCACACAAATTACGCCCACCACTATAACAAGCGAGCCCGCAGGAGCGAATTTTTCCACTTTTGGAATATTGGCTTTTCTCTTTTTGGATACCCTGTTCTGATGTAATAGTTGCTAGCCAAGGAGATATAATTATACCTATAATACGATAGCTTACAAAATAATGAGGCAATTTACATCAACGATGTATAAAAATAAAGATTCTTATACAGTTGCAAAATAATGAGACTTTTGTCTGATCATCGTAGCTATTACATATTTACTACACATAACCTTACATTGCAACTTCTGTCATTATTTAGTTTTTCATATTTATTCTCAACAAAACCTTAAATTTTTGATTACATGTTGTTAAAATCCTTTATAGTGTCATCAAAGTAAGATTATCTTTGTTTCAAATATTTATAATATATTAGCATTTTGTGAAATAGTAAAATATCTTTACTACGCAACTTCCCTTAATCCATGGAAGCCTTGTTTTCTATTGATTTTTATTATCATATCATAACATGATATTGTTTTGGGATGAGGTTTTTGGCGTCAACAAAAATCCGTAGTTGAAAAATAAAAATTTTATTATCTGCACGAGCATCTCAAAAAATCAACTTTTAATAACACAATGCCATCACATTTACAAAATCTCTGATTAAAAAAATAAGTTAATGACTACAGCAAATAAAACCTAGAAAAATGGCATTTTGAGCGCGCGATTATATGAAATGAAATAGATAGGAAATAAGACAATGTTTTGAACAATAAATGCGAGACGAAATTTTTTTTTTTTTGATTGGTTGCTCTGCTAAAGTGACTCATTCAATGAAACCATTAAAATGGATAAAAATATAATTTAACTTGCAAGAGCACGTTGTCCTTGGCCGTTTAAGAAATGATGTTCGAATCGTTGAAATATGCATAGCATATTTCATTTTAATTTTTAATTATAAATATCTCAAAAAATCTGATAGCTTCACAGGTATTCAGTAAGAAATTATATCCTATGAGCTTTCATTATATGTATTTACAATACTGGAATAAAGAATCGAAGGTATTCTGAAGAACGTTATTTGTTTTCATCTTTTAACACATATCGTCATGACAAAATATCATAGGCATTCTATTTTATGTCCTCTTCTTTGAACTTTAAATATACGTCATGATATTGGTGGCAAAAATCAATGTTATTCCACAGTAAGCTGTATTTTTGGAGTTTGCAACACGTCTTCTTAACATTGATAGCAAGACGTCATAAGAATTTTGCATTACGTCATCTTCTCTGAACCTTTAACATACGTCATGACGACATTGGAGACAAAAATCATTGGTTATTCCATAGTAAGACATCTTTTGGGAGTTTCCAACACATGACTTCTAAACTCTCATGACGTCCCACCATAGGAATTCTGCAGGACGACATCTTTTCTAAACTTCTAGTTTACGACATGATGACATTGGACACAAAGCAGTTGGAGAGTTTTATACATAATAGTAAAAAGTTTTGTGACACAAAATCAGATTTTAAGATTTTCTTACGCCTCTCTTTAAGAAGAAAGTGAAGTCAGGCGAAAGTTTTTATGAATATTATAATTTAATTCATATTGGAATAAATCGCTCAAAATTATTATTATTTATCTATTTATGAGAATTATATGTTTTAAATGTATGTGCAATAATAAAATTTAAAGAAAATGTAGCTTATGTATCTCTAAAAAAAGGGTAAAAATTAAGGGAAATGTTTTTATAAGTATAAGAGCTCTAAAGAGCAAAATTATTAGACTTAGTAGTTGCAAATATGACTCAAATGCCCTTTGCAAGTGGAAAGGCCAACAATTGAGCAATTTTTTTTAACATTTTAAATACAAATTAATTAATCCAATTAATAAAAACAATATTTAAAAATTTACATTTTTCTTTGGTAACTGTCTGAAATACTATCACACAGCTCGTAACCACCTTCAAATTAAAAAATATATATATCTTTAATAATATCAGTTTATCATGTCGTGGCATTAAAATCAAGTTTTTGTGAAATTTTTCTTTGGATTTGTTTTTTTGTTTTTTGTTATCATGTCAGAACATGATGTTGTTTTTGGGATGAGGCTTTTGGAGTCAACAAGAATCTGTTGCCGAAAAATTAAAATTTAATTATGTGCACGAGCATCACAAAAAATCAGCTTTTAATAACGCATATCCATCGCATTTACAAAAGCTTCGATTTAAAAAAATAATAAGTTAATGACTCCAGCAAATAAAAATCTAGAAAAATATCATTTTGGGCACGCGATTATATGAAATGAAATAAACAAGAAATTGGACATCTTTTTAAACAATAAATGCGAGGCAAAGTTTTTTTTTTTTGATCATTTGCAATACCAAAGGGATTCATCCAAATGAAACCATTAAAATGGATAAAAATATAGTTTAACTTGCACGAGCACGTGGTGCTTGGCCGTTCAAGAAATGATGTTCTGACTTGATACGATGAAATATGGCCGGGATGGCCTGGTTGGTACAGCGTTGCACACGTACTCCTTAGGTTACGGGTTCGAAACTCACCGGCTAAAATAATCCCCGAGTGTGTGGCGATTGGTGCTTGTTAAATCTGCTCGTGGTCGCAAAGTCCTCCATGTCGAGAGTAAAATCCCTGGGGGTACTGGGCCAGGGGTGATCGTTCCCTGTTCCAGGTCTAAATTACGATCTGAGATGTATGAATGAATTTGCATGAATGTAGTCCGCCCCCTAAAAAGGGTTGTGACGAGTGTGTAGCTAAGTCGTACTCTCAGCCCTAGATGGCGATACTTGTAAAACAAGAGATATGTATCCGGCTTAAAATCTGCTGATGTATCAGCGGGGCTTGGCTATGGCAAGTGCCATAAGTAACAACAACAAAAACGATGAAATATGCATAGCAGATTTCATTTTAATCTTTATTTTCATTTTTGAGGATTATTTTTTATATTTTTATATATATTTTTCTCTATTTTATTTCATTTTAGTTTTCTCTATTCAATTCATTGGTGTTCTTTATTTTATTTCATTGTTTTCTCTATTTATTTCATTATTGTTCTCTAATTTATTTCGTTGTTTTTCTCTATTTATTTCATTGTTGCTCTCTATTTTATTTCGTTGTTTTCTTTATTATTATTTTCATTGTTGTTCTCTATTTTATTTCGTTGTTTTCTCTATTTATTTCATTGTTGTTCTCTATTTTATTTCGTTGTTTTCTCTATTTATTACATTGTTGTTCTCTATTTTATTTCATTGTTTTCTCTATTTATTTCATTGTTGTTCTCTATTTTATTTCATTGTTTTCTCTATTTAATTCATTATTGTTCTCTATTTTATTTCTTTGTTTTCTCTATTTATTTCATTGTTGTTCTCTATTTTATTTCGTTGTTTTCTCTATTTATTTTATTGTTGTTTTCTATTTTATTTCATTGTTTCCTCTATTTAATTCATTGTTGTTCTCTATTTTATTTCGTAGTTTTCTCTATTTATTTTATTGTTGTTCTCTATTTTATTTCATAGTTTTCTCTATTTATTTCATAGTTTTCTCTATTTTATTCATAATGAGATTCAAAATGTCTTCAATCGCTTGATTTTTTTTTCTTTTATTGAAAGCAAAATAAAGGTTCGATTCATTATGTGAGCAGTATATATGAATTATTATGTGAGCGGTGTATATGAATTATTATGTGGTTGGTATATTTGAATTATGAGAACGGGAAGTTACATTACCAAGACAGACAATATTCAATCAGGAGATAAATTAACCTAACCCTTAACACATTTTAATGGCACTATAGTGTCATGGAACAATGCCATTGCGATTTTATTTAAGCAATGAATCGAATAAATGTAAAACCAAAAAATATATCCTAATTCTAATACATATACTATTCCGATGCTTCGTAAAACGCTTTTTAGAGAAAATTATGAAGATTAAAGTTATGTATAAGAAAATTATTGGAAATTAAATACAATTTTCATAATATTAATTCATATGAATAATATTCATTCATTTTATACAATTTTCATAATATAGTATAGCCAATACTACTATTAAATTATACTATATACTATGAAATAGGACATTAAAGTACTCTATGGCATTTTGAACCAAAGTAGGATAGTATGTGGTTTTTTGTAGTAATTAAGAGATGATAGCGACTGAATAAAAAACATTTTTATAGTGAGTGCTGTTGTGATTAATGGCACTTGCCGTGGACAAGCCTCCGCTGATACGATCAGCAGATTTTAAGCCTAAGAAATGCGTCTCTTTTTTTACAAGTAGAGCCATCTAGGGCCAAGAGTACGACTTAACTACACACACGTCACAACCCTTACTACATTCATGCAAATTCATTCATACATCTCAGATCGTAATTTAGACCTGGAACAGAGAACGATTATCTCTGACCCATCACCCCCAGTGATATTACTCTCGATATGGAGAACTTTGAGACCACGAACAGATTTAACGAGCGCCAGTTGCCCTACACTCGGGGAATTTTTTGGCAGGAGAGTTTCGAACTCGTAACCTAAGGAGTACGAGTTTAACGGTCAACTAACCAGGCCATCCCGGCCCAACTTTATTGTAGTAAAAAGCAAGTTTTTTTTTATTATTTCTTTTCAAAGCACATATGTTGTTGTTTCTTATGGTACTTGCCATGGGCATGCTAGCTGAGGTAATCATAAATTAAACCTAATTAGAGTCTTTTTGTTGTTGTTTTAATAATAGTAGCACCTAATATGGTCAAAAGTACGACTTTTGCTACTCAGTCATCACATTCGTTTGCACAGCTCCGTTTTACAGGGCTGAAGACTCACACACCTTACACATAGAACACGGAAGAGCAACCCAGCCCGAACTGGGACTTGAGCCAGGGACGTCCAGTTTACGGGTAGACGGGTAGACCTATGCCATTGACGCCGGTCGAAGCATATATAAATTATATAAAAGAGTGAGGGAGAGAAATGGAAACGAAAAAGAGATACAAATTATGTTTTCTGGCATTTTCAAACAAAATCTTTTTTTATAATGTTTCACTGTCATTTTCCACCTATTTGTAATTGCAAAAATGTGTATTTAAAGGAATGATTCATCGTCATTATACTTCATTTAAGGTAGATTTCATTATTTTTCTTTTACAAAGTTCGAGCAAACTTCCTCAAACTCGATTATTTTGCATATTTTCGTATTTTATTCTGACAGCAGAAAAAAAAAGTAATTTCCGCCTGTATTTGTAAATTACAGCGTGAATGAATAACACATGTTTGAAAGGAAATGGAGAACGTATATTTGAAGGACTGTCTTAGGCTTAACTTTGTGTGACTTTACAATTGAGTGAGATTTCTGTGAAATCTTCTTTCCCTGTGATATATCATTTACCTTAAAAATAATAATTTGTGGATGGGAAATGGGAAATTCCTAGTTAAAATACGTTTATTGTTAAACTTTAAAAGAGGATACAACGGGGAAAATATCAGCTAATAAAAGTGAAAAAAAAAACAGAAAATTGTTTGAAACCTATAATTTTATTAGACTATACTTGAGACTTGAAATTATATCTCTAGAAGTAATTTTTATTCCTCGAAGTAGCATTTAAATTTTATTTAAATTTCAAATTATTCAAATTCAACTGAGACATTTATCCTGGTTTCTCTAAAAAACAATTTAAACAAAGAAGTGCCGGCTTTCTGGCACAGAGATAGCTCGTCTTCCTCGTGTTCTGGGAGTCCCGGATTCAAGCCCCGGTTTGGGCATGGGTGTTCCTCTGTGTGCTATCTGTGAGATGTGTGACTGTGGCCCCCTGTAAAAAGCAGGTTGTGCTTGCAAGTGTGGTGAGTGTGTTGCAGAGTCGTACTCTTGGCCCTAGATGGCGCTACTTCAAAAACAAGAGGCACTCTTTTCGGCTTAAATCTTCTATTGTATCAGTGGGGGGCTTGTAAATGTCAAGGGCCATAAGTAACAACAACAAACATTGAAATAACAATATTCGTTTTTTAAACCCTTTACTGTATGAATTAATAAATCGTTGAAAAAAGTTGTTTCATGGTTGAAATAGCTTTATTTAATTACCAATAAGATATATTAAAAGAAAACTAATGAAAAAAATTTATATTTTGGTTATGTTAATTAAGTCTTTTTGTTGTTCTTTACAATTTTTACTAAGAGAAGCTTCCTTTACTATCTTCAAATCATCTGATTGTTTGTCAGAATATTTTTTGGCTGTCAACTATTGCTGTGAAATTTGCAATATTCCTTCCCCCTGTAATTAGTTTCTTAGCAAAGAAGAGAGTTTCCCAAATTATTCTAATGGGTTTCGAAGACAGCAGATCTCACTGGGTTTTCAAAAGCAGCCATATCAAAGGTTTACAAAAGTTAAAATTAGAACTCACAATCCTTCTTTAGAAGGCATAACTGCGGTTCGAAAACAGTTCTCCAAAGAATTGTACGGCAGAACAGGGACTCTTCTGTAATTCAACTGACACAAATCATCAACCAAGGCTCTTCCCAACAGTTTTTAGCTCGAAACATTCGCAGAGAATCGCAGAGTATAGGAATGCATTGTCAAATGCCTGCGAGAAAAACCACTCATTTCTGCCCGAACGCAAAATTCCGTTTGCAGTGGTGTCGGGAAAGAAGACACTGGACATTTGGGAATTGGAAACGGGTAATGTGGTCGGATGAATCCAGCAACAGTTTATTTTGCACGGATGGAAGACGTCGGCGGGAACCCTGCGAGGGCATGAACCCATCTTGCCTTACTCACACTGTGCATGGTCTGAATGGAGTATCATGATATGGAGCATGTTCTGCTGGCATGAAAGTGGTGTCTTGATGTTTCTCGAGGGTAAGCAAACAACCATGCGATAACTAGATATACTGGCAGATCGAGTACACCCTGCCATGTTGCATTTTTATCCTGATGGCGAAGGATACTTCTTAGACGATAATGCAACTATACATCGTACCAGAAGTGTTCAAAATTGGTTCACTGAGCATCAGTCTGACTTCCAACACCTTTCCTGACCACCGCATGGTCCGGATCTGAACCCCATAGAAATGCGTAGAGAGACGCATCCGACAGGACTAACCTCTTCCCTCTAATTTACAAGATCTAAAACACTGCACAGCCAATGAAAGGTATTCTCTGAATGTAAATGCACTCCAGAAGCTTGTAGAATCGATACCCAAATGAATCAGAGCAATTTTCCCTGCAAAAGATGGTCCAGTAAAATATTGATCTTCGGTTTCTAATTCATTGGCCAGTGAGTGTATATGAACCTTGATTTATAGATAATAATTAAAAATAATAAAAAAATAATGAACATTTTATTTACTTGATTTCTCATTTCTGTTACCGAATAAAACACACGACATCAAAAATAAGAAACATTCTTTCTTGAGATATTTAAGGAGTCCTCATTTATTTACCTTAAGGTTCATAAGTTTGGTTAATTTCACTTATGCTAATAGAATTTGACTTTTGTTAATTATTTTGTTTTGTGTCTTTGTTAAAAGTGAAGAATTAATTAACAATTAAACTTAAAAATAACGCAACTCTCAAAATCACTTATTTTTAATGTATTCTTCCTTTCATGCTATCACATTTAATTTTAAGAAGATTTAATGTAGGAGACACTTTACTATATTTTATCACAAGTTAAAAATTAATCCGATAATAATTTTAGTATTAATGCAGTTGTTATATATACTGTTTGTCCGATGAGATTCGCGGTCATTAAAGTGCAAATTCTGAGAAATATTAGTAAGTGAATCAAAATTTAACTTAATTTTTCTGTAACTTTAGCCCTACCTTTAAATAAGTTTGGTCGTATTTTGCCATTTTTTTCTGGTAACTTTTCTCAGATGAATATCGTCCAGGGATAGCTCATTATCTGGTCATCCCAAAATGTTCATGCAAATAATTTTTTTTTCTTTGTGTTAATTTTAATCCTTCTCGTAGTGCTTTTGTTAATTAAATAAATAATGTAACATTTAATATTGTTTTTCGTCCTCCTTAATAAATGTAATTACAACGTTAAATTCCCTAAAGTTTAATCTGTCTTCTTAAAAACCATTTTTACTGATTTTTTTAAATGCCTTTATGAAAAGAAATTGATTGGTAAATTGATTTTTGATTGAAAATAGTTTATGTTCAATCTTCTTGCAAAAGCAAACTTTTTTGGAACTAAAAAAAAATATTATAGCTTATTATTGTATACATGCACTTATAAGTAGCAACTTTTCTATATTCTAAAAAAATATTAATGTAAAAGTCTGGAAATAAGTTAAAATGAGAAAATAATTAGTTTCAGTTTTTTGGTTGGATACAGTAGCTAATTTTATATTAGAGAAGAGATACATTCGTTTAAAATTTTCATTGATTTCAGACTTGTCCCCACTTATGGATATGTAACTAAGCCTTTTAAAGTATAAAAATCTTAAAATAGAAAATTTTTAAAATATACAAACTCTTTTTAATACCAAAAGCCTTCAGAGAAAATTTGATTCAAGGGCTATTTGCTATATTTATAAAAAAAAATTTTGTGAGGGTATGGGTTTATTTTCTCTTTTTTTGTGGATTGGTTGCTAATGCTATTTTATTAAACCAAATTGTACAATTATTTTTGGAGTGTAAGTATTAACTATTAATTAAAATTCTTAAAAATATATAAGACAATGATTACTCTGTATTTATAATTTATTTCCTGAAATCTTTTTTCCAATTAAATGTTCTTTTCCCGAACAAATCAATCATATTCATGAATTATTTTGTTCTTTTCTACATTTCCTTGACTTGTCTTTAATATTAATTAGGATTCTTCACAAGAAATGGACGTGAAAGTGAATTGTAAAATATGTACTTTGCATCTATTTGAATGACTAATCGTTGTACAAATGTACGTATTATAATATTTGAGGTCTTTCAAGGCCCGAAAGATTGATCGGCTTATTTGGCAGAAGGAAGTCTTTTTAGTTTTAATTACATTAACATCTCGCGTTTAAGGAACACGTGAGCTATTTGAGGATGTACCTCATAATTTTGAACCAAAGGAGTAATAGGGTTTTGATAAAATTCAAATAAAAAATATCAAAGAAAACGTTTAGTTAATGAAAGAAAATTTTGGAATAAATCAGGGTAAATTAAAGAAATAAATATGTCTTTTTTTGTATTTTAATGCTTCTACAATTTTTTTATCCGGATTGGTTCATTTACATAAGTCGCAATAACGAAACCTTATTACCTGTATGGCTTGGGCTGTGGTGGCTTGGTGGTAAGGACTCGGCTTCGAAATGGGTTCTAGGTTCGAGACTTAATTCTATCGAAGAACCATCATGTAGACGGCGTTCTAGCACAGAGATAGCACGTCTTCCTCCTGATCTGTGAGTCCTGGGTTCGAGTCCTGGCCAGGGCATGGTTGTTCTTTTGCATTCTATCTGTGAGGTGAGTGAATGTGGCTCCCTCCAGTAAAAAGAGGTTGTGCAGGCGAATGTGATAAGTTTTTCATCTTCATATGAGCTAGAAGTCAGACTTCTGCCCTCGAGTCTCAGGAGTCCATACTTTCTAAAGCTACTGCTCCCCTTCTTCAGTTGTAAAGCGGACACGTGATAATCATCAGCAACTATCATGTAAGTGGGTCTTGGGCATAATAAATCCATCTGGACCAAAGACTCTTCCTGAGATGTAGAAGTTTGTAATGGGGGTGTACCAGCTCAGGTGTCGTCGTCATCATCTGACGTCGGTTCAAAATTACAGTCTCAAAATAACCATAGAGTTGCTTAAAACAAGAAGCTAATGTAACAAACTAAACTCTATGTATGGTTAAAGATAGAAGAAGAATTCTTTGGCAGTTCACTTTTTAAAAGTTGGATTTAATTTGTGTTTTTTGCTGTTAATTATTAAGTAGTACAGATAAATAATATTTGTAGAACTTTCATAGAACAAAATGGTACTGCATGTGAATAACGTTGCTTATGGGAACGCGTTTCCCGAGGAGAAAGTACATTCTGATAAAAGGAATTTGATGTTATGTTTTTCTTGTAAATATACCTTATTAATAGA
>JAOUZG010030349.1:237543-255431 GCA_026289955.1 Argiope argentata | reverse complement strand
CAAAACACACTTCGAACTTCTTCAAAACATAATTAAGCGTAAAATAAGCACCATATATTAAAAATAAAAGTTATTTAACCCATATAAATAAATGGTAGCCATTTTCAGTTTAAAAAATTAATAAATTCTTTGCATGTACTATATAAAATATATATTTTTTAATTCGACTTTAATTGAAAATGATTAAAAATCGCGGGATTTGTCTCAAAACACTCTTCGAACTTCTTCAAAACATAATTAAGCGTAAAATAAAATAAGAAATACAAAATTTTAAGTAAGCCGAAGAAAATGCCACTTTTTTAACATTCAAACCAGATTTCGCCGAAGAAAAATATCTTCATAAAAATACATAGGATTGGGTTGACTACTTTTAAAAGAAAATTGTTTTTTTTTAAAAAGCTTTTTTACTTCAAACATGGCGATTATAATTTTCAAATTCTCAATTGCTTTTTAAGAATTCGAAAACAACATATACATTGGCTGATTCATCAAAAGCGACAGCCTTATGTGTAAATGTTTTGCGAATCACTTAAATATAAACTGATTAATCAAAAACAGCATTCATACATATTTACTGATACATCAAAAGCAACATCCCCAAGAGCAAAAAATTTGTAAATTGCAGAAATAAATATAAATTGAGGTATCAATTCAGCATTTATACATATTTATCGATCCATCAAAAGCAGCATCCTCAAATGTAAATATTTTTAGAATTTAATAAATATGAATTGATGAATCAAAAACAGCATTCAATGATATTTACTGATCCATCGAAAACAGCATCTTCAAATGTAAAGAATTTGAGAATCATATAAATATAAATTGATTAATCAAAAAGAACATCCATAAACCCTTACTGATGCATCAAAAGCAACATCCTCAAGTGTAAAAAATTTATAAATTGCAGAAACAAATATAAATTGAGGTATCAATTCAGCATTTATACATATTTACTGATCCATCAAAGGCAAATCCTCAAATGTAAAGATTATTAGAATCACATAAATATGAATTCTAAATCAAAAGCAGCATTCTTACACATTTGCTGTTGCATCAAAAGCAACATCCTCAAATGTCTAGATTTTGAGAATCATATAGAAATGAATTGATGAATCAAAAGCAGCATTCATACACGTTTCCTGATGCATCAAAAGTAACATCCTCAAATATGAAGATGTTGAGATTCACATAAATATGAATTGATGAATCAAAAGCAGCATTCATACATATTTGCTGATGCATCAAAAGCAATAAATAAATGAAGGAATCGAAAGAAGCGTTCATAAATATTTGCTGATGCATCATAGGCAACATCTTCAAATTTAAAGAATTTCTGAAACGTATAAATAAAAATTTATATATCAAAAGAAGCACTCATACACATTTGCTGAGACACCAAAGGTAGCATCCTCAAATATAAACATTTTTAGAATTACCTATAAATATAAAGTGATGAATCAAAAGCAGCATTCATGAAACGGAAATGTTTCTAATAAGGCATTCCTAGTTCTGCAAGATCCGTTTCTCGCATTAACTAATAAACAAATTAAGTCAGTCGAATCTTCTATTGCTTTTTTTGTCCCTCCACACCTCTGATTATTTGCATTGAGATGAAGGCACTCTATTCACCCAGTTCCAAAAGGTCACCGGGCTAATTTGCTTAACACAACGACGGTTTTGAAGCGACTTTCCGTATTTCCGCCCGGTTGACATTATACACCATTAAACGGTAGAGCACGCGGTGGGTTTCAACAGAAGAAGAAAAAAATCCAATTTAATATCGGTTGTTGGTTTTATCTAAATTGATTGGTTTTATCTAGCTTATCCTTATAATAGTAATAAGTTTTTCAAAAAAAAAAAAAACAAATATTATCAACTGTAACAAATACAGATTTCTCAAAGGAACATTGACTACAAGCGTCTTCTTTCGATAAATGAATTATAAACTGATTCTTTTAAAGGAATATTATTACTTTAAGAAAAGTACATATTTCACATAGAGATTTTCTTCTTTTAAACTTTCGAAAAATCATTGCTTACTGAAAACTATATTATATCATGTAATAAGAATTTATAATGTAATAAGAATGTAAAGTTCCATATTAAATTATTGAACACAAATTAATTAATTAAAAGTCATTTCTTAGTAAAAATTATGTTTATCCTAGTGTACACTGTGTTTAGTAAGAATTAAAAAAACTCAAGTTAACTAATCAAGCGCAAGATTCTTTAAAATTATCTTAATATCCAATAATGCATTTTTTAATTTTCATTTTTAACACAGGAAAAAAGGCGAAATTTCTTTATAAAAATAAACATATTATTACAGATTTTTATCGCATTAAATTTTAATTCCTTAAAATTACAGAAAAAAAAATTGCGTGAAAATGAAATAGGTGCAACTATAAAGATAATTTTGTGAGTTTTAAGACAAAGTAAAATTTGTCTGTGTAAAAATATTTTCTGAAGATACAAAAACTAAACTAAATACTAAAACCCTGCCTAATTTTTCTATAATCGTCTTTTAATTATCTTTCTTGATTTTGAAAATTGAAGCTGCTTATTCTTTTAGCACTAAGAATCTGATAATCGAATTTAATCAATATCGGACAAAAGTGCAAATTTGCATGCAAAAGTATGCAAATAAAATTTTATCTCTATATTTATGAATTTATTAACAATGATTAATTTAATTTGTCAAACCAAATATATTGATAACCAAAATTATAAAATCAGATTTCTACTGATGGCGAATCTGATTTTTTAAAAATAAATATATTAATGTCTGGTAAATTATTGTGGTGTAAATTTTATGTTTCTGATTAATGATATTCAAAATCTGTGATGATTATTCATATTGGTCCTATCAAAATATTTAAAAAAAAAGAAAAACTATAATTCTTGTTAAATTATCATGATCTCATTTTTATGTTTCGGATGACATTTCAAGTTCCCATGTCAAAAGATTTTTTTAAAAAGGAAAATGATAATATCCGCTAAATTGTCATAATCCAATTTTTATGTTTCTGATTAATGATACTCAAAATCTCTGAGGATTATTCAAATTTCTTATGTCAAAATATTTTTTAATGAAAATTTTGTTTAAATTAATATAATCTAATTTTTATGTTTTTAATTAATGAGATCAGAAATCTCTGATGACATTTCAAGTTTTCCAAGCCGAAAAATGTTTTAAAGAATAAAAATTATAATAATTGTCGTGATCTAATTTTTATGTTTCTGATGAATAAGATCCAAAATATTTGTTGAAAATTCAAGTTGCCCATGTCAAAAAAAAAAAAAAAAATTCCTAAAGAAAAATGATAATTCCCGCTAAATTGCCGTGATTTAACGTTTCTTTTTCTGATGAATGAGATCCAAAATCTCTGATGACAATTGAAGTTATCCATGTCAAAAGATTTTTTTAAAAAAACGATAATTCTTGTTAAATTATCATAATCTTATTTTCATGTTTCTGATGGATTAGATCCAAAATCTCTGATGACATTTCAAGTTTTTCATGTCGAAATTTTTTTTAATAAAAAGAAAAATTACAGCTGTAATGCCTGCTAAATTGTCGCGATCTAATTTTTATGTTTCTAGTGAATGAGATCCAAAAACTTCTATGACAATTCAAGTTATCCATCTCAAAAAGAATTTTTTTTCCTAAAGAAAAATGATAATTCCCGCTAAATTGCCGTTATTTAACGTTTCTGCTTCTGATGAATGAAATCCTAAATATTTGATGTCAATCCAAACTCTCCATGTTGAACGATTTTTTTAAAAAAAAACAATAATTCTTGTTAAATTATCATAATCCAACTTTTATGTTTCTGATGAATGAAATCCAAAATTTTTAATGACAATTCAAGTTACCCATCTCAAAAAGAATTTTTTTTCCGAAAGAAAAATGATAATTAGCGCTAAATTGAAATTATTTAACGTTTCTGCTTCTGATGAATGAAATCCAAAATCTCTTATGTCAATCCAATATCCCCATGTTAAAAGATTAAAAAAATGATAATTCTTGTTAAATTATCAAAATCCAATTTTTATGTTTCTCATGAATGAGATCCCAAAATCTGTGATGACAGTTCAAGTTGTCAATACAAACGATTTTTTTTTCAAAAAGAAAAATGATAATTTCCGCTAAAATTGTCGTGATCTAATGTTTCTTTTGAATGAGATCCAAGATCTCTGATGTCAATTCATGTTGCCCATGTAAAAATTTAAAAATGCATTTTGATTCCTTATCAATGTATCAAGGAAACTGGTAGTTTCACACTGCAAAAAAAAAAACTGGTATGTGCTATTTCTCACATGTCAGGCAGCGTGACTCTTTCGAGGACAATCAGTCAAAAGTTTAAAGAGAAATAATGCTGCTAATCAGCATGGTTTAACCAATGATGACTGGCTCAAACAATCAGGAAACATTAAAGGGAAGATGAGGACAGGATGAACTCGTGGATAAGCAAATTGTTTATTTGCGAACAGGTTGGGATATCTCTTTAAGGTAAAATGATATCTAATTTTTGAAGTTAGATAAAAATCTCTGAGTCAGGATTGCAGCTTGTAATATTAATTGATCAAAAAATAAACGAAGTTATAAATGAATCATTTCTGCAGTCAGAATGTATGTCATTAGGTAGGTTAGGTGTAATAAAAACTCATCAGTAGTTCTTTGCTTTGTCGAAATACAAACAATTAATTAATTTTAGTTTTAAATAGACGCAATAGTTAAGCTCCAATGAGCCAAAGATAGATAAGATCTCTGAGACATGATTGCAATTATAATACCAATTATGGCATAATTATAATATTATAATTGCAAATGAGTCATCACTAAAACCAGAGTTTGTGTCATTGAATAAAACTGTTGTTGTTATTAGAGGCACTTGCCATGGACAAGCTACAACGAGGCATCAGTGAGTTTTAAGCCGAAAGGAGCGTCTTTTGTTTTAGAAGAAGTGCCAACTAGTGCCAACAAATGAATATTCGTAAATTCTTTTTTCTAACAGCATTAATTATGAATTAACAATACTTAAATATCATATATGACATTAAAAAAAACTGTACATCCAAATATTTATTTTTAATTTTTAATATTTATTTTTTAAATGAAAATTATACATGTATAAATTACGTATATGTTTTCAAGCACTTAAGCCTTTGAAAAATATTTTTTTAATTATCAAGATACACAATCAATAATATCACGATGCTTGGCTATTAAATGGGCAACAATTACTTTATACCATTATTTCTTTTATACATTAAATTTCTTTTCATTTCAATATCATTATTTTTTAATGTTCAATTAACAAACTATTAGTATCTTTTTTAATATTTTGGAAATGGAGATACTTCGTAAGTACTTCAAAATGTCCATGTCAAATATCTAGAAGTTAATAGTTGAAAATTCTGTTTTAATTATTATTTACTGGTCTTTAATTTAAAGTAAACCAATTAAAGACCAGGATGAAAGCACTAAAGTTTATCTTAATTCAAATATATGCATTTCTTTTAATTGAAGATAATTTCGAAGATTATATTTGCAAAGAAAATACTGAATGTATGCAAGGATATTCTACGTAGATTATTTTTTATTGAATAAAAAAAAGCCTACCAAAACCTTAATAAAAAAATAACTTAACCTGATAAAATTTCTTTCTATATAAAAAGATTAAACAAACATAAAAAACCGTTTGATTATAATTTTTATCACTAAATTCATTAATTGAATTGAATCTGGCTATTCATATTCAGAAAAGATCCCTAATTTGTAAGAATTAAATCATTAAATATTTTATTCAAAACAATTTGCAATATTCGTCTCTTATTATTTTTAAAAAAAGATATTTAATGGTTATTAAATATTCTAATTTATATTTAAAAAATCTGTTCTAGAATTTCAACTTGATTTCAAGAATTCTCTTTAAAAGTTTATAAATTCTTATTTATTCCAAAAGAAAAAAAAGCAGGATATTTTGGAAAGTTTTTCTGAAAAAATGTTTTTAACCCTTTGCAATCCGATGTCGAGTGTGACTCGACATTCAAGACTGTGCATCATTTTGACGTTTTATTTATTTAATTTTCAAATTTAATTGTTAAAAACGCCTGTAAATGGTTAAGAGATGTAGATTAATTTTTCAAAGAAATTCGACTTAAAAAGAAAGAATACATTTATTTTTCATAGCAATAAACAAATCTTTGTATTAGGAGAATAATTTTGAACCTAATTTTTCGGACTGCAAAGTGTTAAATATACGATTTGGGAAGATTTAGAAGAAGAATTTTGCATATTTAGATAATAGATTTTGTTATGATGATTATTGAAGTAAAGAAAATTATTTTAAATTCAAATATTTTCGAACATTTATTTCTTAAGATAAATCAAATCTGGGAAAAAATCATTAAGAGAAGATGTTTTTATAAAGGTAAAAATCGCATCTCTGAAATTATTAAAACATTTTTTTCATGCACAAATTTAGCTTCTAGATTTAAATTTTTAGAGGGTTTCAATTTCTGAATATATAACTTATAAATAAATCCATAAATTGAAACAATGCATAAAGTTTTATTAAATATTATAAATGAGATTTATGCGATAAAAAGTTTTAAAAAATGTTTGTTACCAAAATAAATGAAAGAAGCATTCCAAAAATCTCCTTACCGAATATTTTTCCATCAATACAATTCGACAATTTTTATATCGATTGAATTTTATCTAAATATTCTATTTTTAAACAAAGCGAAAAAATCTTAAAATCAATTATCAAACTCATTGCATGAGAACTTTCATTGCGATTACTTTAATTTAAATTCCTGCGAAATTATCACACTAAAAATCCTCTTAAATCTCTCTTTAAAATTAAATATCTTAATCAATTCTTATTTTCCACTACAGATACTTTTTTCCAATGGCAACGCAATGCCTATCTAGATATATAAAAGACAAAATGAAAACACTTCTTTCGGAGGCCCATGATATATTATTCTACTTACCGTTAACACATTTCCGCTTGGGATTGTAGTTAGCGCAGTGTTTGGCCTTGACCTTCTGCGATAGGCAACACATCCAAGTCGAGAGCTCAGGCACAAATGGCAAGATCCATGGCACAGCAGCCCAAATATCTGTAGGACATTCTCAGGCCTCGGGCCAGATACCGGTTGCTTTTTCTGACCTGCTCGCTGCGATTCGGATAGCTTCGATTCCTCAGATCTGTCAACTGTTTTCTTTTCCGACAGCGGAGCAGGTTTTTTGTTTTCTGTTTTGGCGGGATTATCCAAAAACGCTTTCTTGCCTTGTTGTTGGCGGCTGCCACACTTGGATAATTCGACGCCGTGCGCCAATGAAAGTGTATCCAATGTCGAATGAGGGATGAGATCTTTGTTTTATGCTCCTTATGAAGGGAATTGTTTCGCGCGGTTCGGCTCATTGAATCGAACATGAACTTGAGATCTGTTCCCCAGATTAGGATGCATCGTTAAAAATGGATTTCTTTGTTTTATCGCGGTGAGAAACAGCTTTATTTGAAGGGAGTGGTGAATTAGAGCCTAAATATGATTTTAAACAGTAAAAAGGGAATTATGTAATTTAAAGAAGTTCTAATTGCCTAAAGTTGCTTATTTAGAACGTGCAGAGAATGATTGTTTGTTTAGAAAGGTTTATTAATCCACTATAAAGTGTATTGATCCATTATATTATTTGGGCGTTCTATTTGGAGTTTTTTCTACTTATTAAAAGGCAATAAAGTTTATCACTTTTTTTTCTCCTTATCCATCGTTTCAATCTATTTCTCTTCAATTATTGTAGAATAATAGCCATTTTTTGGAACCGACTGGTTCCAATTAATAATTGTTTAAATTTTCAAATAAGCATTGGCAGATGTCTGTACTGACAGTTGAAGAGATCGCCTCATGACTTGAGACTTGGAGGGGGGGGTTACAAAATCTTTATGGTAATTCTGAAACGGCAGTATTTATTATTTATTTTGCAGACTTGCTCTCACTTTTACACCTTCTTTACAGAGGGAAAAAAAGAAAATGAAACTCAATGGAAATGAGACTCATATGGAAAATAACTGTGCATGGAAAAATTAAATAATTCCAAAATTGGTGATATTCGAAAAATTTCTAAGATGTAAAAAAAAATTATGAAATATTGGGAAAGAAAAAACACGTCGAAATATCAAAACCATTTGTTCCAAATTAAATTCAATATGATTAGCAAAATCATATGATGTGAATATTATTTAATGAGACAGACTAAATGCTTTTTAGGGGGGGGTGACAAATGTACATGTGAGGTTTTTTTATTTTATTTGTAAGAGTAAGGTACTCGAATGCCTTATATTTAAATCAAACTTTTTGTCAAATATCACTAAAAATTTATTCATTAGATCCAATCCTCCAACGAGCCATTTTTTATCTATGGCTAATTGACTAACAAGTCGCCAATTTTCAACTAACTTAAGATAAAGAAAAAGGAGAAAAAAGAACCTCATTTTACATGAAATATGAACTTATTTTCTGCACCTCTAAAAGATTGGCCTCTCTCTTGACCTTAAGTAGAGGAGATGATCATTTTTTTGTAGGAATTTTTGTATGTTATCTTTCCCTATCGTTCATTTCCATTAGAATATTTTATTATGAAGTGATTTTGCTTTTTCTGAATTTTTGAAGTTGCCAGCTTCAAAATAAGTGAATATTTTTAAAATGTAGAAACAGGCAAATGCAATTTTTAACCCTTCTGCTGTTAATGGAACATATACATCCTAATGAACTTTTTAATTTAATTTAAATAACTCTAATTAAAAACAGTTTATTAAAGGGGCTGGGGAGTCTGTATTTGGCCCTCTGGTCCTAGACACTGAGGCTGAAAAAAATTGAACCGATTTGTATATTGCAGAAATTATTTATCTACGTTTTCTATGAGAGTGCAGAGAAAAATATCCTAAAAATCCATAGTTAAAGAGTTAAAAATTAAAAATACATTTATCTGCTATCGTAAATAATTAATCATTATTATTTTTGAATGATTCAAAGAGAATTCATTCTACATGTAAATGTAAATTTTTAAAAAAATAATAAATAAATAATGGAAAGATGATTTTAATTATGGAGTTTTCCATTTTGTTATTCATTTGATATTTTTAAATAAAAAAACATTTATGAATTCCTATTTAAAAATCTATATAGTAAATAAGGGATATATAACTAATGGAATTCCTCCAAATGAAATTTTCTAAAAACACACTGAACAACAATAACAAAAAATCTTGAGACACCAATCTAAGGATTTATTTCCGGCGTAGATAAAAAAAAGGGGGGGAAGGAATTTAAAAAATACACTTTGAGCAAAAGCTTTTATCAATATATATATTATATTTTATTTTATTAACAAAATATTTTGTTATTTTGGGACAAATATTGTATTTATTATTTAATAGAGGAATAATTACTGTTAAATGGTGCAGTTTTTATGAAAGTGAATACGGTTATGGGAATACTAACATTTGTTAAAGCCAAACAGTAGACAGTTAAAACCACAGATTTAATCTTTTTTTTCTGCCTTACTATTTTTTTTTAATTCGTTAGTTTCCCGCCCCCTTCCTGATACTAAAATTAAGAACTTTTTACTTCATTCTTCTGTTTCTGAAAGTGTGATTTTATCCTGGGGTGGACTTGATAAGTGTTATATCTATCAAATTGCATTTAAATGATTAACATCTTTAAAAGTTTCAAAATTCTAGAAATTTTAAAATATTACCCTCATTAAATGTAGATATGAATTATAATTCATGAATTGCGTGTGTGTAACATGTTTGTGTAATGCACGACGCATTTATCTTATACTATAATACGAGGAATGGTTGTCAAGTCGAAAATCGTCCCAGAATTAATAAGCTCCGGTAAACTTGGGGGTCTTTGGTTTTTGGCCACGAGGAATCGATTGGCGCCGGTTTTGAAGCGCTACGGTTGAGCAGTTCGGTGTTACAGATAGGATATTTTTAAACTTTATTAGTTCGCCATAATGGCTACTTAAATTTTCAAGTGGTAACGTGCTGCCATCTATAGGTCGCGTTTTCAAGAGTCAAGCGTCAAAGTGCGTTGAAGGTCCTGCTGCCTCCTGAGAATCCAACCCACACCCGAAACGTCGTATGGAAAGAAGTCCTGAACAAGAGAAACTCACCAGCCGCACTTGCCTCTCCGACAAGAAACTACCTGTACAACATGGAAGACTTCGCAATCGATGATTAATGTTTATTATGTTTATGCTGTTATAGGTTTATAATATGTTTCTTATGTATGTACATATGTTTGGTTTTTCTAAATAAATTTGTCAAAAATATTGAACTTCAACACACTTCAATCTTTACACTGCTCACTTTGTACCATTTCTTTAATTGTATAATTTTTTGTTATCAATTACATTTTATTTCCTATGACTTTTCAAACTTTACCTTTGTATAGAATAGTTCCCTTTCCAAACTCTAACTTTGTTTAGAATAGTTTACAATGGTGCACTTTGACCGGTTATCTTTTCCCCAATGGTTTCACAAATTTTCTTATGGCATGTATTGTTTTGATAAATCACAAATGAAAATTTAAATATTCGAGTTAGCTTCGATACCTGTTTTCTCCGAGCGGAGCTCGGTCACCAGCTGGTATTTATAATTTCAAATCTTATATTGGTTCAAAAATTGTTCTATGTTTTTTTTTTTAATTCGTTTGTATTAGCTGCAGAATATGTTGGCGTAACCATGTAAGATCAAATTAATAAATTTTGAAGAAATAACTTGAATATTTCTATATTGCTGCCATCATGGGTGTTTATGAAAATGCTCAGAGTTTTTATTTCATGTTTTGTTTCGCGATTTAGTCTTTATCAGTCTTTAAAAGTGGTCGATTAAGTAATAGATTTCTCAGGAGGTCTACTTCATGTTTAAGAATATATTTCTTTTCTACTTCTGATGGGGAGAGGGAATGCGTGATGCTATGAAAAGTAGCAAAACTTGGACCGGCTTATTTGCATTAATATAAATGCTTGATAATTATGAAAAGAAGGTAAATGAAAAAGAAAGAATCTAAATACGGTGGTACTGAAGATCTCGTACTTAGAAGAAAGGGGAAACTAAGTGTCAGGACAAAATTGTGTCAAATATGCTCTTATAAATTGTTTTAGAACTTTAAATAAATAAAAATTAAATTAATGTATTTGTCAAGAATAATTTTTCAGTTTCAAAATTTAAATGCTTGTGCATTGTAATGTCTATCCCAAATGTATAGAAAATGCTTAAAAATCACTGTGATGTTATAATTTTATATTATCAAAAAAAAATTGAATAAAAATAAAAATAACGGATTGTAACTTTAATAATTTGATATATAATATTACGTAAACAAAATGTTTAAAGATGAATTTAAAAGCCTCAAAAAATTCAACTCACGTTATTTTCTACTCATGAAATTTACTCGCTTTTAAAGGAGGCCTCAGAATAATTTAATGCTTGTAGCCTCAAGTTGTTAAAATCCGTAGCTGTAAATAAATATTTTAAATAGCTTGCTCTTGGTGCCTTTCTCAGCAAAATATTTTAAACTTTAAATGTAATAAACATGCGACAGATACTATTTTAGAAGACTTGCAACATTCTGTTTATTGTAAATCTTTTTTCACACATAAGATGTGAATTTCAATTTTCAAAAACAAAAATGTTTAAATTTCAACTAATATAACAATTTTCTATTTAAAACTAAGCCTTTTTACTTAAAATATAATGAAAAAGGGTAGAATAATTCAGCATCATTGTTTATATATACTATCGTGTATTGCCGGCTTGCTGGCACAGAGGTAGCGCGTCTGCCTCGTGTTCTGGAGGTCCCGGGTTCGAGTCCCGGTTCGGGCATGGTTGTTCCTTTGTGTGCTACCTGTGAGATGTGTGAATGTGCCCCCCTGTAAAAAGGGGCTGTGCAAGCGTATGTGTGTGAGTTTCATCTTCATATGAGCTAGAAGTCAGACTTCTGCCCTCGGGTGCTCAGGGGTTCATACCCTCAGAAGCTACTGCACCCCTCTTTCCGCGGTAAAAAGCGGACACGACATCATCATCATCGTGTATTTCCCCAACTTGTTTAAAAACTTGAATATTTATTCAACAAAAACTCCTTTACTTCAATAACAAAAAAATCAACTCTAAAATAAGAAAGCAATTATGAAATAATAATAAAAATATTTTTTTAGATTCATTTATATCACATTAAATAATAGCAAAGTTTAGAAATGCACGTGCTTTAAATAAAATTCTTTGTCGCTACTTATGAATTAAAATTCCAATTTTAAATACAATAAATTTCAAAAAGCATTTTAAAAGAAAACTTTATATAGAATTTTACTTATTATGGAAAAATAAGCCGTAACATCCTAACTTCATCATCGAAAAATTTTAAGAAGCAAAATGATTTATTAGTATAACAGTGAAAACAATTTGAGTATCTAACTATAAAATGTATTATTGTATAATATGCTAAGCATTTCTTTTTAATAAATAATAAAACATATCTAGCATTAAAGATTGCTGCCATAAAATTCACATTACTAGAGAATAAAATTTTATTTATTTTACATATACGTCAAAGATGAACTTTTTAACACTGACCTACTTCTAAAAGTATGAAAATAGGTATTAAAGTCGTCAAAACATATATTCCTAAAAATAACCACCATTTAGCTGTAGATTTTTAAAAAAATGGGCGACGAATAATTCCGACAAGCGTGAAATTTCACACTCCATTTCATCTTGGAATTGAAATCGTCTGCAGTGTTAGACAGACACTGTTACCTTCAACTTTGCGAATGTAATTACTGAGTCGTTTTTTTTAAGTATATAAGTTTTAAAACACGGATGCATCTAACACGAATGTCAACACATGTTCTCAATCATAATTGGATAACTCATCTGAATGTCGTTAAGAGTCTGGAGTAAATAGTTTTGCATTTACACTGAAAAGTTTACATTTTGATATGAAGAGCATCAAGTCGTTAATCATTATTTTTACCATCCACACTTAATAACTTGGTTTTATTTCCTTATATTCTTCATAATATTCATTTTTATAGAAGTCAGATTTTTATCTATTTTTAGATGAAATGTATATGTTGCGTATCTCAACAATTTGTATAAAAATCCCAGCGGCCTAAATTTTAAAAAAAATGACGCCTGCTCTTCAACTATCTGAATTTAATGCTCATTTTCTAGAGCTTTTATGGCAAAATTATTAAAAATCCAATTTAAAAGTTTTATTCTCACGTATAAAATTTTTCTTTAATTTTAATTCAACTTTCGTGGTATTTTCAAATAAATTCTGCAATATATAAAATTTTCAATTTTTAAATTACTGAATTTTACTTAGTTCCATTGAGACGATAACAAATGTAATTTTTTTGGTTTATTTATATTATTACAACTAAATAATTATAGAAATCTTAAAAATTAAATAAAAGATGAAAAATCAAACCTAATATATTATTTTGCTATGTTATATTGGAAGAATAATTCTAATTTCCTTAAAATATCTTAATCTTACAAATTAAATTTATATTTACTTATTAATTAATTCAATTATTATAATATGTAAATTTATTATTATTTATCTTTACTCTATTAAATATTTTTAAACTTGATTAATTAGAACTTGCATAGTATTTTATTTTAAATATCAATAGTACTTAACAAACCTGTTATTTAAAAAATTATCTTCTGTTTTATAATCTTCAAAACTCTAATAATCTAAGTAATACAACAATAAAAAATATTAAATTTTCAATAACATCGATATGAAAATGATTCTGCTCAAAGTAACTATCATCGTTTAAAATACCCTTAAAAAGAAAATTATAGTTAATAAATTTCTTTTTTATACCTAAATATCTATTAATTGTCAATAGTTATACGAAAAATTCTAATTTTTGAGCTTTACCTCATTTTTGATAGCCACTCTTGATAATTACATTATAAAAGAAATTTTATTTTTATCTCAACCTCAAAGCAAGCATCGTGACTGCTTTAATTTTACGATCATTTACACATCAAAACATAAACACGAAATGGTGTGCTTCTCCACGTTTATTTATTTTTTCAAAAGGTTAATAGCTAATTATAAAATGTTCTAGAGAGCAATAATTAATTCTTACACCATAACAAAACAAAAGAAAGGAAAATTTATGTGAATAAAAAACTATTAGTAATTCTTGAATATTTAAACCATACTTCTTTATATTCATCTCTAACAAGAAAGTTTTTAAGTGAAATTTTTTTTGTTTCTATGCTTTTCCTGGATTCATCATAAATTTATTCTCTTAATTTATTTTTAGGCATTTTTTTCAATTTCTAATTAAGAAGGTTAAGCAAACACACAAAGTAATCAATTAATCTACAGTATTTTTTGAAGGACCGTTGCATTATCAAAATTGAGAAATAACCTACTGATGATAAATCGGAGGTTACAACAAACAGTTTCGTCGTGAATATTAAGAGATAGAAGCAAAGACGTTGCCATCAATTAGATTGTAAAAACAACGAAAATTGATTGGAAATGGAATACGTTTTCTGCTATTAACGTGAATCAAAGCGTAATTCCTTGGAAAAAATTGTTGGAAGGAATCGTAGTATTATACAAAGTCATGTAATAAATAATCCTTCATCATTTAGAAATTATTTAAATCATTTGATTGAAACTTAAAATGGGTGAAATATGACTGAATATACAGAAAGCAATTCAGTTTCACGTTTTGGGATCTTACGAAGGAATAATAAATTTACAATCCCGAAAAATCGTTTTAAAAAAATGCTTTTTATCAGTATTGAAATAAATGGGAGTTTTCTCAATTGCAATATTTTTTTATATTAGAATTTCTATTTAGAATTATTTTATATTACACAGAAAAGAAAAAAGAACTCAATTTTTATTAAAATTTCTGAGCGGTTTAGACAAAAATCGAAATAGTAGATACCAGTGGTAAAGTTTTATCTAAATTTGAATCGTAATTGCTTTTCAATATGCTTGAATTTCGTAAAATGAATGTTTCATTTTTTCTTCTTCTTATATTTGTTATGGCTATAAGGCCTTCTCTTATTTTCATTCTGGTTTCGACTTCCTGGAATTTTTATGGAAATTGTTTTTTACTTAAATTATAATAGCTTTTTTTAACGTTTTTCTATTTTTATTGCTTTAATCTTTCCAGTAATATTTATTATAGTTTTAAAAAAAGGTTTAAAATTTTTAAACTCCTTATGGGAATTGATCAGTCATGTTGCGCTTAGATGCTGTGAGAAAATAATTGTGCTTGCTATGCAGAATAGATTTATTCTTACATCCATCTTCTAAATAACTAAAGAATTTTTCATTATAAAGAAAAAATATCCAGATTTAAATACCAAAGATTGAAAAAGTCCTTTATAATGAAGTCTTTATCACCAAACGAACTTAATGACTAACTGTCATGAATACCGGAAAATTAACGTCTGATTCTTTATTAGTATTTTTGAATAACTGTAAGTTATGTTTTTATTGTTTCCTATGGCACTTTCGACGAACAAACTAGCTGAGGTAGTCAGCGATTTAAGCCTAATCAGCGTGTCTTGTTTTATAGTAGCGCCAACTAGGACCAAGAGTACGACTTTTTCTACTCACTCATCACATTCGCTTGTACAGGCCCTTCTTACAGGGGGACACATCATACACCTTACAGATAGATGGTAGAAGAACAACCATGTCCGAACCGGGACTCGAACCCGGGACGCCCAGATCGCCGGTAAAAGTGCTATCCTTATGTCAGGACGGGCGGCACAGTAAATTATGCTTACATGGGTTGTTTTCTTATAATATAAATAGAAAATTGAAAAAAAATGTAGTGATATTTGCTACTTAATTTTCATGTCAAATACATTACTATTTTAAAATTTGGGCGAAATTCGTACACAAGTGTCTGTCACTCAGTCCGTCCAATCGTATGCCAAAGCGATTACTCTCAAGCTTAATTAACTCAATGGTTGACATTTTATATAATTTTCGACTTTATTGTTTTATAATTTTATGCCTGCATAAAATTTGACAAGAAATTTGTCAAGGGTTTGATTATTCTCCGACTTTCTAATCATAAATAAGTAGTTCGTTTAACACTGAAAGATAGAATTTCTTGCTCTAGCAACCGTTTATTTTTCTTCAACTACATCAATGCTGCTATTCACAAAAAGATAAACTAAGTGGCATCAGAAATAAAACTGATTACCAGATACAATTGTGTAATAGACTGAATAATAACAAAATACTCTTTGATGATCGATGATATATAATAAAAGAAAATATTTTTAATTCAAATATTATCAAAAATACAAAAGTATTCAAACGGTTCTTGAAAACGAAATCTCATAAATATAATTAGCAAAACTGTAAATGCTAATTTATTATTTTATTTATTTATTGTTGTTTTAGTTTATATTAGTTTAGTTTAGTTCACTATTATCCCCATGATCTGTATCTCCTGGGTTCGAATCCCGTTTCGGGCTTGGTTTTTCTTTATCTATGATATGTTTGTATGTGCCCTCCCCCCCCTTAAAAATGGACCGTGCAGTCGAATGTGATGGGTGAGTAGCTTTCTGGTAAGTAATGTGTTGTCTACTTCTGTAAGCCCCGCGTGATACTTAGTGGTGCACGGAGATTTCTAAATGTTCAATAAAAAATTACACATTTTAGTTTAAAACCCTTGCATTGCAGATTCCATGTCATTTTGTCTGTTCAAATATCTGAGCACGATAAAAGGTAATGTAAAAACTTCAGCAAATGGGATTCAGTAATAATCCTGAATTTAAATTTGTAATTCTGTATCCGTTTTTGAATCCACTTTATCACTAGGAGCATGTTCAAAGGTGTGTTCTTTTCTCTATATAATATTACAACTCTAAACACTATATGAACCGTATTGTAGGAGTTTAGGAAAAAAAATGGAAGGGAACATGCTCCTTCTTATTTTAATGGGTTTAATCGAAATATGATTTTATATATTAAGCATATATAAAATCAATAATTAAGCATAAGAATTCAGATTAAGACCTTTATAGCAAAAGCTGAAGAAAAATGAAATTTTTCAAGATTCATTAAAAATTATTCAAGAAAAGAATTTAAAAAGTATCGAAAACCTTTTATCATTAAGAAAAGCATCGATTCTACCTCAAGAAAAAAATGCAATGTCCAAATTATGAAATAAATTATATAATCGGAAACAAAAATTGTAATTTAAAATGTAACAATTCAAGCAGAATTGACCTGACAAAAACTTTCTGACAATATTATCGAGATTTAATTTGAGACCTCAATGAAAATTTCATTTCTTGCAGTCACACCATTTTCACGCTTCCTCTGAACAACTTATTCATATATTCCTTTTTGTGACCTAAATGAAAATTTCATTTCTTGAAGTCACACCATTTTCACGCCTCCTCTGAATAACTTATTCATATCGTATATATTCAGATATTCCTTTTTGTGACCTCAATGAAAATTTCATTTCTTGCAGTCACACCATTTCCACGTCTCCTCTAAACAACTTATTCTTATCGGATACATTCAGATATTCCTTTTTGTGACCTCAATGAAAATTTCATTTCTTGTAGCCACACCATTTCCACGTCTCCTCTAAACAACTTATTCTTATCGGATACATTCAGATATTCCTTTTTTGGCACCTCAATGAAAAATTCATTTCTTGCAGTCACACCATTTCCACGCCTTCTCTGAACAACTTATTCATATCGGATAAAGTCAAATATTCCTTTTTGTGACCTCAATGAAAAATTCATTTCTTGCAGTCTCATTATTTCCAAGCCTCC
>JAOUZG010030349.1:178904-230173 GCA_026289955.1 Argiope argentata | reverse complement strand
ATATATAATGTTGCAATTTCTATAATATACTAAATTTTTATAATCCCTTCAGTAAATATTCAACTTTCATTTTTAAAAAATACCCTTTTCCATTCTTTAAAAATATTTTTTATTCATGATTCATGCTTGATATATATTTTAATGCAATCCTTAATGTTTTAAAATTTCAGCAATTCCAATATCCATTATTGAGATAAATCATGCATCTGATGAAATCAATTCATAAAAGCCCATATCAGAAAAAGCAGATTTTTGTAAATTATTTTCTATAATCTATATACTAAAAACAAATCTTACTTGAATGCTTTCAGTGATTGTTTTGATTCTGAAAATAATTATTATAGACGAAAGTAAATTTCACCGTAATTCCTTTTATTATATCCCTCCAGATGGCAGCACGACAAAAAATTTAAATACTTAAAATCGTAGGAAAAGTGGCAGTTTTAAAATCTTATTTTATTTTTTCAAAACACAGACATATTTTTCAAATTTAGCTATCATTATTATATATATTTTACTTTTAATAAGAATATAACTTTGTTTTCTTTCAACTACACTTAATGTGTGTAGAAGCATTAGGTCCTGGTTCCACAATTAGAAATATCAATCGGATTCCCAATTGAAATAAATCGTTTTGAAAGTTATTTATTTCAATGACATTCAGAATGGTTTATAGAAGCAATTTCTTATATCTTAATTACTTACCTGTATATCTGTAAACTAGATGGTTTTGGGAATAACTTGCTTATCTTAATAACTATTAAAATAACTCTATTAAAAAAATTAGGAAGAATTTCTTCATATAAAAAATTATATATAGAATTACATTCAATTCTTAAATAAAATTTCTAGTTGTTTCTTTAGGTATTTTAGTATACTAATATTTTTACAGACTTTTGAGAAATTCAGAAACTTATTTCGGATACATTTGATTTCTCTAAAGGGCATGCGATGTTCTTTAGTTTTGAGAATTTCGTTCTTGTTAATTTTGGAAATATTAGATGTTGAGATAAGAGATGAATGCAGAAAAATCAGATAGATTAATATTAGTAGAAATTTTTTTAAGTTTAATTTTTTCACACTGATTAGCAATTTTTTTCATTATTCTGTATTTTGGGAAAAGCCGAACAACTACCTGGAAAAAATGAAAGAATTTATGGAATTGTGGTTTATGCAATCATCTACTTTTGATTTTACGAGTATTTTTTAATTGAATACATTGAATTTAATATATTCGAATCTTTAATGAGGTTAATGGAGAAATCCAAATCCTTTATAGTCGATAATAAAAGCATATAAAAATAAAAAGAGAATGAATAAATATAAAACTGTAATCTGTTTAAAATTCCAGTGTTAGTGTTTCAAATAAAATTCAAATATATAATATAAAGATTTATTTTAAACTTTAATTTAAAAAAAACTTATTTACTAAGCTCCTGAAATATTTTTCAGGAGATTCCAGTGCCATAAGAGGAAATGAATAGAAAGAAAAGAGCAATATTGAAATATAAAGGAATTCATTTATAAGATATTCAATATTTTCTTTAAAAACATTAAATGTCCTTAAAATGCTTATTTATAAGAATTCTTATTGGATAGAGAAAAAAAAAACAGCATAATTTTTTTTCTATTTCTATGAATAATCTTTTTATTTGCATTTTACATAAAATTAGAATATTTAATTTAATATTATAATATGTCATTTTTATTATAAACTGTTTTTCCTGATTTAGGGAATATGCCTACAGTAATTTCCACCAAATTCGTGATTAATTTTAATACGCATAGAGTATCTTTGTTTATTTTTAATTGGAAATCGTTTTTTACTATATACCTTCGTTTTATGGGGGGTTTTTTCAGAATGATGATGACGTGTCCATCTTTACAACGGAAAGAGGGGGTGCAGTAGCTTCTAAAGACATGGATCCCTGAGCACCCGAGGGCAGAAATTTGACTTCTAGCTCATATGAGGATGATACACACACACACACACACACTTGCTTTCGTAGCCTCTTTTGCAAGGATGGCACATTCACACAACTCGCAATAGTACACAGAAGAGCAACTATGCCCAAACCGGGACTTGAACCCGAGACACCCAGGTTAGGAACCGGGTTTACAAGGAATCGGGCCACCTCTGTGCCAGTACATCGGCTTTTTTAAGAAAAACTTTGCAATATCAAACGCCGTTTCGTTAAATATTTGTATAAGTTTAAAATATTTTTCTTGGTGAATCTCTTAAGATAATATTACAGTTAAAACTAGTTGATTTTCAGCTGTGGGATATTTGGTAGTTGAATTCAGGGGACTTTTTGAATTTCTATTTTTGGCAAAATAGTTTAAGATATTTATAAATTACAATTTTTTTAATAAGCAGCTTTAGTACTAGGAATAGATTAAATATAATGATTTTTGTCAATAATCAGATCACATCTCTCTATGATGAATAATTCTTATATACGCATTTTCAACATACATCCAGGAATTAACTTGTTAGCTATTGCATATAGAATAAATTCTTTTTTCAAAACCCTGTTTTAAATTCATTGAAAATTTTAATAGGCTTGCACTTTTGTCTCAGTATTAATCTTCCATTTTTTTTTCGTTTAATTGAATAACAAATACTATCTTCTTTATTGAATATTCTGATAGTAAAACCTCGAGTTTCTCAGGGTTTTTTTTAAAAAAAGAATTTGACTCGCTCTCTTTATAAAATATCTAAAGAAAAAATTTAATGAAAAGATTTCTTATTGTAACTTCATAAAATGAAAATAAATTTATGGTTTGCGTATTTTTGGTGAGAAGATTATTCTTGGTACACTTCTTGCTTTTTAGAAATTTGATATTTCTTTTTAACATAAAGTTCAAGAAAATTCTTTAGAGAACCGAAATCGAGTATATAATTTCATCGCATTTATGAATTGGTGGAATCTTGTGTCAGAAATCATCAAGTGGCTAAAATTTAATATTTCTTTCTTCCAATTTGATTTTTTACTCTCCTCTAATGGTCAGGCAAATTCCAAAATATCTTTGAGATAACATTTATCTATTTATTTTCTGATGTTGCCAATAGATGGCAGTAAGATGCAGTATACAAATTTTGCATCCAAAATAATTTTTTCTGGTTATTTCTCTGTATGGTAGTTACAATTTGAGTTGTTTTTGTTTCGTAATTAATCTTCCAAAAAATAACTCTGTGGACTATTTCTCTTTAAATGTATTTGAAACTTTTAATTTTAAATTTTCTTTAAAAAATCAATATTTGAAAATAGTTTAAAACTTTTTTGAAAATCCATTGTTGTAATCGTTTTCGTAAAATAAATCTTCATCCAAAATTTGTTAATAATGAAAACTATGTAAAGATGATTAGGCAACTTTTTAATGAACAAACAATTTGTCACGTATTGTAGAATGGAAAAAGAAACTTCATAATGCAATGCAAACATGAAAGAGAAAATGGCATGTTAATGGGAAATTTGAGCATGCAGAAATTGCATATTTATTTACCAAGTGAATTTTCAAGATATTAATAGATAAGAAGCCTTCTTTGTTTGGAAGTCATAACGTATCTTCAAGCAATATATTAAGAAAACTGCTTTATGTAATATTCTTAATGTTCTTCAATGTGAGAGAAGTTTCATACATACAGAATCAGCAACAGAACTTCAGAATTCCAGGATTCAAATTTTATTTGCATTAAAAAATTACTGAATAATTTTGCGCTCTATTGGTTCTAAAAGAAAATTCCTTTAAAGAAATTTTTCATGACTCTTGCGTTCGTACTCTTGCGGGCTTGCCCATGGCAAGTGCCATTAGATACAGCAACGACAAATATAGTTTCAAACAGCATTTTTTCCATTTTTTTGAGATTCCTATTATTCCTATATTAATTCCCTTATGATAATTCCTTATTATAAAATTATTATTATATTTATTTAAAAACATATCATCAATATACAAAAAAAAATCCGACATCCTGGCACAAAGGTAGCGCGTCTTCCTCTTGATTTGAGCGTCCCGGGTTCAAGTCCCGGTTAGGGCAAGGTTGTTGTTCTGTATACTATCTGTGAAGAGTATGAATGAGTTTCCTAGTAAAAAGGGGCTGTGCAAGCGAATATGATGAGTGTGCAGCTAAAGTCTCTCTCTCTCTCTATATATATATATATATATATATATATATAAACTTTGAAAAAAATATGTTGTTTGAATGAATATGATTTGAAATAAATATAATTGTTAAATATGATGTTTGAAAAAGAAATCGTCAACGATGGATTTGTCGTGGTGGACAGGTTCCTTGTCCACCGCGATCTCCTGATTTGAACAGCATCTATTTCTTTTTTGGGGGTGCGCTGAAAAGTGTTGTGTTTTCAACACCTGTTAATTCAGATGAGGATTTGGTCGCAAGAATTGTCTGTACTGCAGCGGATATCCAGCAAAATGCAGGTATCTTTAGAAGAGTTTGCCAATCCACGGTCCGATGGTGTAACGCATGCATCGCAAGCAATTTTGGTTACATTGAACATATTTTGTGAAATTTTCGAACATCTTGCACTGTCTTTGTAATATCTTTGCATATCTAATATCTTTAATCAATAAATATTTCTGATGATGTCAATCTTGCACCAATTCATTTTTTGTACGTTACATTGCTATGTGTTTCCGAGTTGTCTTTGCATCCCTAACTCTTCCTGGAAGTATGCTGATCTGGATGTAAAACACCCATGAGTAATGTCATTTGAAATTTCGGAGAGGTGTCGGAAGCGCCCTCTATCAAAAAATGAGGATAACAAAGCTGTACGTAATTTTTAAAAAAATAATCACCAAGGGAATTATCTACATGCAAACTGCAACAAAATAGAATATATTGTTCAGTTCTTATGAGCATTTAAATCCCCCCCTCCTTCGGTTCCCAGTTAAATTTTTCCAAGCTAACCGATCCCAATGTTTTCGATTTTGGGCTTAAAATTTAAGTTAATGTCTAAACTTCAGAATAATTTAAACTCCTTTTAAAAAATAACGGTATAAAGTAGTTGTTCGTAGCTCCAAAGTCTAAAGCGCCCTCTATCAACATTTTTTAAAGCTTGGTTTTGAAAAATTTTTGAAGGAAATGGTGATATAAAGAATTATTTTAATGAAAACTGCACACGAATCGACTTATTTTTCTGTTTTTAATCATCGTTTGAAATTTTGGACCTTAATCTTCAGTCCCCCTCCTAACTCCTACAGAAGGCGTTTGTGCCCTATGATTTCCACTGAAAAATGTTTGTCTTCATGTCCCCTACCTCTCTTTAAAATTTGTCCCAATATTAACTGGACACCCTGTGTATTTCAAACGTAAGGGATTTTCGGATTGTTCTGACTCTGAAATAATTTAATCCCTAATTGCAAATCTCAACAGTTTTTTCAAAAATATTCAGAATACGTTTTTCTTCTTCTTAAAATTAAAAAATATCTTTATATATATATATATATATTCCTTAAAAAATCTTTCAAGGGAAGGGGGAAGAAAACACAGTAAAATCTATTTCTTTCCCTTTGAATTCAGTCGGAAGTTTAATCAATAGTCGATAGATGGCAGCACGTTATGGTAAATTCTTTTTTTTTTTCTTTTTTTAGTTTTGGATGAAATAAATCGACAAATTAATCTCTTGTTGATAGATTTCTGCAGGAAACGATACTGAGGCGATCTATTTTCAAAAAATGCCTAAAAAAAGAAAGCTTTCACATAGAATAACTATCTATATACATAAATTACTTTTATTTTAATGAAAAGTCAATATGTTAAAGATAATGTAATATGTTAAGGCATTAGCAAACTTTTCATTTAGCCATTTTATATTTTTATTTATTGCACCAGGTTTAATATTTAATTTATTAAATTTCTTAATTTTATTAGGTCTTATAGCATTTTTTTAAAAAAAATCAGCTGATTTTTTCAATTGCAACGCGTCATTCATTAATTTTTGACTAAGTCATTTATATCGTTATGTTGGTAGCTTGCTACTTATAGTATTATTGAGACCTATTTGGAAAATTATTACGAGATTTCATTTTTTAGCTAATTCAAAACTCACCAGCAGAAGCATATTTCCTCTCAGTTTATACACTTGTATGCAATCGTTTCTTCATTCGTTTTCAAATTACTCTACCGGAGTTATTTCATTTTCATATAATGCAACGAAAGATTGAATTTATGCATTGCTGCCATAATATGAAACATTCTACAGGTTCAAATTATATTACTGCATCATTCATGCTTCTCTGTTGCTGTCTCTTATGGCACTTGACATGGACAAGCTCGCTGAGGTAGTCAGCAATTTAAGCCTATTGAGAGTCTCTCGTTTTGAAGTAGCGCCAACTAGGGCAAAGAGTACGACTTTTGCTACTCACTCATCACATTCGCTTGCACAGCCCCTTTTTACAGCGGGGGCGGCACATTCACGCACTTCACAGATAGAACACAGAAGAACAATCCTTCCTGAACCGGGACTCTAACACGGGAGGCCCAGGTCTCGGGAAAGATGCGCTACCCCTATGTCAGGACACCGGGATCCTTTCTTTTATTTAAATATTACTATTAGTATCAGTATTACTTTTAGTATAAGTATTACTATAGTGAAAGTATTACTTTTATTTAAATAAAAGAACTTAATATAAAACAGTATGAGAATCACCATAATTTTTAAGTTCTTGAATAAGTAAGTAAGTGAATATTCTTTAAATATTCAATAAAGTATCCTTTTTTAAAATATCCTTGCTATTTTATTTTGAGTTTCTTGATCTCCTCCCCCCCCTCCTTATAGCTATCCTAATATTGCATCATTACAGTAGATCGTCTAAAATAGCTTCACAGAAACTTTTTTTGATATATCTATATTTGTTTCAAAAATCAATTAACTATTGGCTTTTAAATTTAGTAACAAATATACATTTTTACTCAATCATCAACAGTCGCTTTTTGTGATTGAATGAAACTTTTAAATAATGCATTATCAATTTTTTTAACATTTTCTGAATATATTTTAAGCTAGATTTCAGAAATTAGTTGAGTATCTGATAAATAGCCGGTAAAAGTATTACTGGGTTATTTTTAGATTTTTTTTAACACCATAAAATAATCAAAGCTATGATTTTCACAGAGGGCAGTCTATCACTATCAAAGATAATTTACTCATTATTATTATCAATTTTTCATTATCATAGTTGAGGATTTTTAGCAAATACTATTTGAAATATTATTATTATAATTACGACTATCTGTAAGACATTATACAATTTTAATCGGGTTTTTTTTCCTTCAGATTTACTGTTTTACCTTAGGTCTCGCATTTTTCATATGTTTAAAACAAAACTGGTGATTTCCATGGACTATTCTGCGATCCATTTGTTTTTTCTCTAACCTTAATAAAATGCCGACGTCCTGGCACAGTGATCAGGCCATCCTGGGTTTGAGTCCCGGCTCAAACTTGATTGTTCTTTATCTCTTCTGTCTGTGATATGTTTGAATGTGCCCTCCTGAAAAAATTGTCTGTGGAAGCTAATGTGATGCGTGAGTGGCGAACTTCATTCATTCCTTCGCAGATTGTAATTTACATCTGGAACAGAGAATTATCACCTCTGTGGTATATCCTCAGTGGTATTACTCTCGACATGGAAGACTTTGTGGCCAAGACAGATTTAGCATCCACACACTCAGACACACAGTCTTCGACTGGCGGTTTCGAACTCTCAGCCCAGCGGATGCGTCTCCAATTCCCTAGTAATTAGGCTATCAAGGCCTCATAATCCTACTTACTATAAATAATTTATCAAAAAATTATACCAGCGTTGAATTCTTACGCCAATAGAGGATTTAAAGCCAATTGGAGCAACGCAAAATGCTTAAATTTTCTACTTCTGTTCGGGTAACGCAATACAGATTAGAAATTTTTAATTTTCTTTATTCTGTGTTATTTTAATTCAAAAGTACTTCAAATTGAAGACGAAAAATTGATTCATTAACAATGTTTATTTTTAAATGTATCAAACACTAAGAAAATAAACAGAATCATTTGAAATAATCGGTCGGAAACATGTTAAGCCTAGTCTCGTTAGGGGGGTGGGGTGCAAATTGGATTCGTTTCTTGTTTGGCGGCGGGGAAATGAAGATTTTTGGCGGGAAAGTTAGTTTTTAATTCATTTACAAAAAATGAAGGAATTAATTTATATATATATATATATATATATATATATATAAATTAATTCCTTCATTTTTTTATATATATATATATATATATATATATATATAAAGGGAGAGTTTGAGCTAATAGTAGGAATTGAAAAATAAAATTGAATTTCGGTGTTTTTTCGTGACAATTTCCGAAAATACTGTAACACAAAAATAAGTGTTACATCCTCCGAAATTTTTTTCAAAAAAATCTTTTTTTAATACTGTTTATTTAATAATCCTGCTAATTTTTCCAGCATTTTAGTAATTTTTTAAGATTTTTTTTACATAATTTCTGATAATATATTTTTTGTTTTGAAATTCAAATCATTTTTATTATTGTATCAAATATTTCATGGTGGGATTTTCTTCCGTTGATGAAAGCTAAAGAAAAAGGATTCGCCTTAATATCGGTGTAGTTTTTAAGACTAACAAGAAAAACCATAATGCAACAAAAATTCAAAAGATAATTGATAACAAATTTACGTTAGCACTATTATGCCCTGAAACTAGTTTCCATTAAAAATAATTATGTACACATTGAACATAACGCATGTAAAACAATTTAAGTTACGTGGCTTTAATGTCTGACGATTTGACGGCATCATGGACTTTAAAATATTCTGAAATGATTTGACTTTAATTAAATGCAACCAATACTCCTGATGAATCAGATGATCGCTAAAGGCAACTAGTAGGAAGTGAATTTAAATATGGGAAAACTTTTATCTCCTATGGTTCAACAAACATAAACACCATTCATTTAACTGTTGGAAATATTCTTCCTACAACTTGCTCGTATTTTGTGTTTGTTTCCATTTTCTTATGAAAGCCCTGAATAACCCAGTATAATTTTTTTCTGTAATGAAGAAAAATCCTTGATTAATTTGAGGCTTTTTCATTAGATTCAAAAATTAATACTGATCTACTATTTATATGCCATTATCGTACATTTAATGATTTTTTTATATAATTTATTGCATTTTTGTAATTTTCCTAGCACCTAAGTTTGAATGTTAGAAAGAAAGGCTCTTTAAAAGTTTAATCCAAAATATATTTATATTCTGTTGGCAAATTATGTATAAAAGTTTATTTCTAATTAAATCGTATTTTTTGAAGTTATTGAATTCTTATGCGCACGAGCACATTATAAAGTCTTCACTTTAAAAAATTATATCCAAAATTTGAAGAAGAAAAATATTATTTTAATAGAAAATACTATTTATTACATTTCATTAGTAAATCCCATTTAACTTGGGAGACTCCCTGTATGTTTCCAAAGATATGGAAAAATGCAGAAAAATAAGTTCATTTGTGGATGAAGCGGTACTGTTTACCACTATTTAAAGGAATGCGCAGAAATCTCCGATCATAGAAAACATCTGCAAATTGAAAATAATGATTTGAGCTCAGTACTGATGGTACCAGGCAATCTTAGGCCTCAGAAGGACATGATGTCTAAAATTGTCAGTTTTTTCCCAACTGTTTGAAAGTTTGTAGAGGAGGAGGTGATCAGTTTATGACCACTTTGGGGTCAATTCTCTTGAAGAGGATATCAGTTTGACAGATTCGGTCAATGTAAGGATGGACAATGCTAAAGATCACGGTCGGCCACAAAAAATCATGTCGATAACTGCTACGTTCAGTGTTGTCGGGGTGGGTGGTTGTACACAAGAAGAAGTAAAGCCCAATCAAGTTTGATTTGTATTCATAAAGAGGTAGATATAATTTCAGATATGAATTTTTTTTCGGACTCAAGACGTGAATCAATATTATTTTTTTATTGTAAAAAATAGCAAAAGAAAATTTGATATGTTTCTGGAAAATCAATAATTTAAATTGGTTTCAAATCTGTAGTTCGTGCAAGAGTAATTGTAGATGGATGAAAGCTTTTATTCACGCTCAGTTGTAACAGTTATTATCAATCTTTTATATGACTTAATTATTTCTATATGAAATTTCAAGTTAAACCGTTATATCTTGGAGAATATATACCTTGGATTGCTATCCTATATTATGTATAAACCGTGCTTCTTTGTAAAACTAATTCCCAAAATTGCATCCCTCGTATTCAGTAATTATATCAAGCAACAATTAAAATCGAAATAACATATAAAAATACAATAATGAAGTAAAACTATTTTTTTTAAAAAACTTTATTATATACTTAAAAACATATAAGAAAAACCATAGTGGATAATTTTAATAAATAAATATAGCTGCTAATGGCAGTTTCTGAGCAACTGAAAAATACCCAACATATAACAGTACAAAGTGGAAAATATGTCTTCAGTTTAAAAAATTAGAAATAATATTATTACTTATATCTATATTTATAAATCGTTGGTTTACAAACCAATTTCTGTTTTAAAATAAATAAATATTTTCTAAATAACTGAACTAGTAACAATAGTTGGAAATCTCATAGAGATTACATTTCAAACTTTTTTGATTCAGTATACTAAAACTACTTACTATCATTGTACAACATAAAATTTCTTCACAATTTTAGAATATACTAAATTGCATTTGCTAGAAGTTATGTTTTAGTACACTACATCAAAAAAGAGAAAATCAATTTCAAGAAATACATTAATTGTTGTTGTTGTTTTATAAATAAAATTCTTGTTGTTATCCAACTTTTAAAAGTTATTTCTCTTTCCCATATTATCTAGCTATTCCAACTTTACAAAGAAGGGAATGGTATCTAAATAATATATATAACCATAGTTCACAACAGCATAATACTATTTGTAAATAGTAACATGTGAAAAAATATATATATTTATTCAGCAGTCTTTGATCCCTTTATTCAAATTCATTTTTATATTAAATAAACTTTCTACATATAAAACACGTATATATTTAAATAAGATCAATATAAAATATCTAAAAATAACAATATTTAAATAAAAATACTATAAAAACGTGACTAAACCAGCTAGCCCTTATCCTTTATCGGATTAAATTGAATTAAATACAAAAACACACAGAAAAAAAACGCAGGAAAAGATATCCGCATATTCATCATGACCCAATGTGTGCAAAAATTAAATAAAAGCATGAATAAATATCAAATGAGATAAATCTAGAAAAAAATAATGATTTGATCATGAAAGTAGGAGATAGAGCTTTTTTTTCTATAATCTTTGCTACTGACAGTTTAATTAGATTTTAATAGAAAACTTGAGAAAGAAGAGAGAATTCATAAAGTATTACAAATTGAGCTTGAGAAGAGATTCATAAAAAAAGAAATCGCGATGTATTAAATGAGTATCTTTAAGTAAATCCCTCTTATGAAAGCATTCATCATTAAAATTAGAGAAAATCCATGATCCTAATTAATTCTAAATAAAACTGGATTTTCATTGATGTATAAAAATGTTCGATCTTGAACCAATAACCTATTTCCGGTCATGAGTTCATAATGAAGTCGGAATTACGTGTAGCCGAATGAGCTTATTCTAAGATGGTAATCACAGTTTTTGATTCATTGATGATGAAGAAAACAGGAGGCCGTCCATCTCTCCTAACTGAGGCCGACGGATTTCAGCACCATTTGACCGAAGCTGTAAGGGCAAGCTGAGAAAGCGTAGCTGCAGTCTTCATTTGCTAGGCCTCGATAGGCGGCATCTAAGTATTTTTCCATACCCGTTATCTTCTTGCTGTAAACAAAAAAAAAAAACAAGATTAAATCTACAATCGTAAATTGCAAGTTATCATGGGAGAACTTTATTATTTTTAAATCATTATTTATCTTAATTAATTTAAATCATTAGTTGATTTAAACCGGTTTAAAACCATGACGAGACTCATCTATCAATTTCTATCTCCTCTTCTCTCTATATATAATTTTTTCAAACTTTCATTTCTAATTTTTCTTGCTGGCAAACTAAGTTTTGGAGTTCGACAAATTTTGTGATGTAATAACATCAATGATGTCACAGTTCTTCGTCAACCTTTTAACCCCTTAACCGGTTTGCCCGTACGCAGTACGTGCATCTATTTATCGAATTTTGTTATAGTTGTAAACAAAAAATAAATCATTCCTAACAATTATAATTCAAAAGTAAAATGAATTCGAATACTTAGATAAGCCAAGTATTCCATGGATTTCCATTTGAATCAAAATAAGAAAATATTCCCAAAATAGAAGGTGTTATCTTATTAGATAGGAAGGAAAATAAACAGGTTAAGGGGTTAAACATGTATCTTTTGTCAAAGAAGCATACGTAGTAATAAAGCAATACTGATAAAAACAGATCAAATTCCTAAAAACGCCTCTGCTTTCAAAGAAACATGGATAATAATAATGCAATACTAGTAAAAACAGGTAACAATATTTTTTGCCCGTAAATTCAGGAAATCTCAAAACCTCGTAATTCGTAACCAAAACAATATCATGTTCTCGCACAATAAAAATTATAAAAATTTTAGCATATAAAATACGTATGTTTCTGTTAAGAAAACGAAATTCAACATTTCATTTTAATGCGGCGTCAAAGAATTTTTGTTAATATAATTTTAGAAAAAAAAAATCTGTTTTTAAGATTCTATAAACTTTTGATAATAAATTATATATTAAATATAAAAAAATGCAAAAATAAATTTAAAAAATAAAAATAATTAAATATGCATCTTTGTTGATGTAAAAAAAAGAAGAAAATGTGTTCTTAATTAAGAACATGGAGGCTAAAAAAAATTCGTAAAGGCTTCAAGTATTAAGCACAATAATATTAAAGAAACTATATAACAATGAGTATCGTAAATAATGAAATTCTTATACATGCATAAAAAATTAAAATATGTGATAATTGTGATTCAACTGCAATTTTTATAGTATTTCTCTCAGTTCCTTTCATTTTTAAGATTTGTGTTTTTAACATATTGAAATTTAACACATTAACTATCAAATGATTCACTTATAATTCACACCTACTATCAAATTAGATTATACCTACTATTGTATTAAATAACTCTTTTTCTAATGCAGTTTAGAGAACAAGAAAAGAGCCGTTTAATTAAATAGATGATCTGAATATCAAATTTGATCCGTGATAGCTAAAGTGGTACAATTTCTTTCAACTTCCTGATGTACAAATTAAATGACGTTTAAACAATTATTTTTTGCATTATTTTATTATTTACATTAATCACCATTATTAATGTTTAGAATTTCGTTTTTTTTTTTTTCTTTCTTTCTTTGCCTTTCGCAGAAGAGAACTAAAACTCCACGTCACAATTAATGGCACTTCGTATTCGGTGAAATTCGATATTTTAAATTAGCGCTAAAATTCTCTTTGCATATTAGATGAACATCTAATAGGTTTCAAGCTCACAGTGTCCCTGTGATAGACTGGGCATCTGAACCAGTATGTTGCCAATTCAAGACCTAATGCAAGTTGAATTCGATGGAATCAGAAAAAAATTCCACTTATTAATATACGAATGATTATGTTTAAAACTTTATTATTATTAGTTAGTAGTTATTATAACCGCTTCCAGTTGATTTCGTTAGAAAAAAATATTCTTCCATTCAAGTTTTTAAACATGCGTTTGATTGTTTATACCTTCAAAATACTTCTTGTGCATGGCGGTAAAAAAAAATCCAACTATATATTTATTTACAATTATATATTAAAATTTAAATTACTTCTGATGGCCCTACATATTTTTCGATTAAAAAAATTACAGTTATTACAGTAATAAATACGTATTTCTGAAATCTTATTTTAAATATTTATTGTAAAAATTTATTCAGCTACAGTCTATCATTTGTTATTGGGCTTAGTTTAGTTACATTAACATCCCATTTTAAAATAACACTAGAATCTTTTAATTTTGAACCGTGGTCAGATGACGAGAACGACACCTGAGTTGTTGCCCTCTCTCCAAGCTACCACATCACAACAGTGGGAATGCGTTTGGCTCCGAAAGAATTTACTGTTCACCAAAAACCACTTTGGTGGTATGGGGATTCGAACCTTAAACTTTCGGGTTTCGAAAATAAGACCTCACCACCAGGCCACCACGAACTTTATTATTATTATTATTATTGTGAAAATTCGATATGATACGTGTGATATTTATTGAGATTTTAACCAAAAACTCAACTCACCTTACGCCCTTCAGAATGACAGAAGCCACGCCTTTCTTGGCTAGAAACTTTTCAAATTCGCAGACAGCCCTTTGTTTGCAAGACTCGTCTTTGATTCTCAACAGCTTGAAAGAGGCCTCGGGATAGTTGAAGTTGGTCACAGAGCGGAACATCTTGCCAATGTCGTGAGAGCCAAAATACAGTCCGCTGCTATCTGTAGACTGCCTCCTGTTGTAACCTTGGGTAGCAGAGGCCGATGCGTGGAGTCCATTGACATTGATATGTTGTGGTGGAGCGTATTGGTATGGTGGTGAGGAATAAGCATGCTGGTAGGCTGTGTTTTGGGGATCCATGAGGCTTCCAAACAGGGCCACCATGCTCACATAGGTCAGGTATCCTCCTCCAACAGCAGCGAGGAGACCTGTCATGGTGGCCATGGTGTCCGAGACACCACGGAAAGAGAATGGATGTCCCATGATATTCTGGAATTTCGAAACGAACTTCTGGATGCTTTGTATACCCTTGAGGCCATTTTGAAGACTCAGTCCTGGACTTGTGCCACCAGATGAAGATCCAGATCCTTGTCCACCGCCGCCACCACCACCTAGAAGATTCAGGAGTCCACCACTCAGACTAGATAAAGGATTCAGGCGCTCTTTCCTGTTGATGGCTACCTCCTTTGTGGAAGTTTCGTTGGTGGAGTGGGATTTTTCATTGGCATAGGCAAGTAAAAATGAGGAAAGAAGGATAAAAGCGAAAAATTGAACTCGTCCCATTTTTCTGAAGCACAAAAAAAATACAGATATTAATTTCAGGCATTCACACATTGAACATGATAAACCAAACTATAACAATCCTTAAAATAAAGCCAATGTACAAGTGCAAGCGTGGGAAATACCGTAAGAATTACTACTTAATATGACTTTATATATTATCAGAGTTATCCAGTTATAACTAGAATTAAAATTACTTTTTTCCAAATGAGAAAAAATATTGGTGGCTCAGTATCAAAAGGAAAGGGAAACACCTGTTGTTGTTTTTTAATTGTCGAAAATTGGAGATGATATGCTTTAATTACAATATGTAAATACAAATTTTTTCAGTAATTTTTCGATTGCAAAATTTTAATTAGCAAGTTATATCAAAATATTTAACTTTTCCGCTATCATCATAACATTTTATATTTAATTTTATTGATTTATTTTGCTTTTAAATGTTTAAGCCTTCTCCATAAGATAGTCTTTAATTTTTTTTTAAAAAGAAGAAGAAAGTTGTGTAACTAAATAAGATACAAAATATCAATGAAATATTTGAAAAGTTGTAACAAATTAACAACATTCACTTCATTTTGTCTTTCATTAAAAGAGATCTTAGATTCATTAAAAGAGATCTTTACAGAAAAAAGTATAACCTCCAAATTAATGTTATGAGTACGAAATTTAACTTCTTGAAAATTAGTTTAAAAGGTAATTCTTTTTTCCAAAGAAAAATTTGGGTGATATTTTCAATTCAGTTTATTTTTAACTCGCGCCTTAAAAGGATACAGAAGGTATACATCTTTTTTTATTAATATAAATTTATATTCTAAAGTTTTTAATTAAATTTTCAGCAAAAGTTTTCACAAATATTTAAAAGGTATTTCTCTTTTTAAAATAGCTAACACATCCGCATTTTTGTGTCACATAATGCTCTATTCTGCCTCAATAAACAATTTTATTTTATCTTAAAATAGTCCAAATTACGATGCTAATTTAATGTCTTAATTAGTTTTCAAATAACTTCCCAGCAAAAAAGGGCAATAAATTAGATTTCTACTGATTTTTAATGAGTTTTATTTCCATAATTACACCATTAAGAATCTTTCGTGCTGAGTAATCGAGAAGAACTCCGGTTCCCTGGAGATGCACAAATTTAAATATTCATGACATTCACCACCTGTGAAAGGTCAAAGAATGACAGTCATGCTGTCACAAAGATCTGTTACGCGGTGTCATATTGCAACATTGCAAATATTAATTCGAACTTTACATCGAGTAAGGATTAAATGGAATTTAGAAAAAAAAACTGATCGTGAGAAAGACTTTACCTCCAAATTGCATTCTTTTTTTTATTACAGTACACTCTCAAGTATCTGTTTCTTGACTATCCGGCATAGTTTTCTTTTATCGTCATTAAATGAGTGAGGCAAGGCGTCTATTTAGTCATATAATAAAGAGTTTTCAATCTGTAAGTTTTCACTCTTGTCTTAGGGTTATGTTTTCATATCAGTGTTGCCAGTTATCAGTGAAAAATAAAATCTGTTTGAGCCAAACCAAGCCTACGATTTACGTTGATGTTTTGTTTTGTTTCCTGCTTTTAAGTTGGGCATTCCAGAATTTACATTAAAATGTGAAAAGTTTATATCCTTTAATTTGCTTTTTCATTAATAAATTCTTGAAACATGCAATGCAATATATGAAGGACTAGTACAGCATCTTTTATTTTAACTCGACGCACTACCGGCAACTCTGCTTCATTGGGCCGAAGTTGCGTTCACATTCAGATAAATGGAGGGCTTAGTGCTTACTAAGAAGTGAGGAAATACGTATAACAGTAGGTTTCGGATAAAAATTTTGTCTTCTGGTACTGGTGGTCAAAGAAACGAATTCATAGAACTCCAGATTATCCGATTATTATCATGTCAGAACATGATGTTGTCTTGGGGATGAGGTTTTTAACGTCAAAAAAAATCCGTAGGCAAAAAATAAAAATGTCATTATCTGCAAGAGTATCTCAAGAAATCTACTTTTAATAATGCGCTGCCATTGCATTTACAAAAGCTCTGATTTTTAAAAAAATAAGTTAATGACTACAGCAAATAAAACCTAGAAAAATGTCATTTTGGGCACGCGTTTATATGAAATGGAATAAACAGGACATGTGATATTTTTTTAACCAATAAATGAGATACAAGGTTTTTTTGAACCGTTTGCAATACTAAAGCGACTCATTCAATGGAACGATTAAAATGAGTATAAATACAATTTAACTTGCGCGAGCACGTGTGCTTGGCCGTTCAAGAAATGATGTTCAGACATGATACATTGAAATATGCATATCATTTTAATATTTTTACTATTCGACCTGCCTTTTCGCCACATTACAACAGGTAATTGGAGTCAGCTATATTTATTTTTTTCTTATAGTATTTATATGTGACAAATTTTTAATAGTAACTATCATTAAATGCATTTAATCAATTTATTACTCATTCATACTATCAATACTATATTCATGTTAACAAGAAAACCATGTTTAAAATTAAGAATTTGCAATATATCGCATCTATATACAGTTGTTCACTAGTCCCGTTTCGCATTCTTAATATTTTTATTGAATGATAAGATTTCGTATAGGAGTGAAATAACCGTCACTTTATCATAAATCAAGACAAATGTACCTTTCTTTGATAAAAGGAGAGACTGATTCTTAAAATTATTCAAATAAAGAGCGTTCTGTTTGTATACTACAAAATTATTTTAACGGTCAAATAATAAAATAATAGTTTTCACTTATCAATAATCGAATGCTACAAAATTAAAATCAAACTTTAAGCTTAAAACTATATTTAAAAATATCTATTAAAACCATTTGGTTATTCACTTGTAAAATTATATCTGAAATGAAATTAACAAATTAAGGATTTGAATTTACATTTGCCTGAAAAGGAGAAATCAATATCTTAAAAATTTTTAAGTTAAAACAATTAATACATAAACAAATCATTCATTTAACTTTAAAACTAAATTCTTTTCTCACGCTGATTTTTTTGACAATTTTTAATTTAAAAAATCGTTTGCAATCGACCAATATTTTTAAAAAATCGTTTGCAATTGACAAATATTTTTTTAAAAAATCAATTATTGCTAATTAAGTTACATTTAAATTAGATTATAAAAAGTAATATAAAATATTAATCAATTCCTACTTAGATAAAAAAAAAGAAATTTTTATATTAGTTACTTTTTTATAAAATAATTACAATTAAAATAAATAATTTATCAAAAAGTGATTGATTTCCGCAAGAATTGAATTCGCATTCTTCATCTTCATGTGAAAAATACTAAAATACTTCTATTTTACCGATTAAGCTGCCGCCGGGTGATTTCAAATTTCATTACAAACTGCTAAAACTCTATTTAAAGTATTAAAAAATAAGTAAATTTAATTAACTTATTGTTATTTGAAAAAACTGTATTAACATCAAGTGTCATCCACTACAATTTTTAAAAAATGTATTTGAACCTGAGCGGATGAATAAAAGATAACAAACTGCTGAAATTTTATTTAAAGTATTAAAAATTAATTAAATTTAATTCATTAATTATTATTTGAAAAAATTGTATTAACATCAAGTGTAATTCACTACAATTTTTAAAAAAATTATTTGAACCTGAGCGGATGAATAAAAAGTATTTTATAAACGATTGAAAATTTGAACATGATATATAAATAAATATATGTAGAAAGAGTGTGAACTAGAAGAAGAAATTGGAAAAAAAGCAGTGATAATCAATATCTATCATAGCTTTAAAAAAAAAGATTTTTTTTATTAATACTTTTAAAAAGTGATCTTATTACTATTTATGGTAAAATATAGGTAGAAAAGAAATAGAATAACCTCCTCATTCACTAAATTAGAACTGCATCATCTCAAGAATTAATGAATACATCAATGTTCAGCTGACTAGAAATCTCAGTAATAACCAGAAATTTCTACAGCACTTTAAAGGTTAAGACAACAGTCTTTCTCAGAGGTGCTTTTTCTAGTTCTTAATTAACTACGCGGAAGGTGTGGAAGTTCAAAGGCACGAATGTCACCCAATGACGCAGGTGAACAAAGGTCAGCAGGTAATGCGTAATCAATGAGTGGTTCAGCCCTTCTCCTGACTTTCAATTAGGGTCATTGGTAATAATCTTCGGGTCATTGTTCTTTTAGAACCTCAAATGATTATGTAACGGCAAGCGACTAGAAAGCTTCATGAACTTTAACTACTTATTAAGTTTATTTTTAATTTTCAAAGTTTTGCAATAAGGGAAGACAGGCGACTGCTAGAAGCCATTCCACTTTAATAGCTTGAAGATTATGTTTTTGATAATTATTTTCAGGATGATTTAATTTCTAGCTTCCCAGAAGCAGATTACCATAATTCTGCACACGAACTTATTCAAATTATAATCCTCAACTGTAGTTTACATTTCAGAATATAATATTGAAGGTGTTTTTAATTAATTTTTACAAATAAAAATTTGGTAGAAAACGTTTTATAAGTGCATTTATATTATATTAGCCGGCCTCCTGGAACAGAGGTAGCACGTCTTCTCCATGATATGGGCGTCCCGGGTTCGAGTCCCGGTTCGAGCATGATTGTTCTTCTGTGTTCTATCTGTGAGGTGTGTGACTGTGCTACCCTGTAGAAAGGGGCTGTGCAAGCGAATGTGATAAATGTATCTGATGCTCAAGTCGTACTCTTGGCCCTAGTTGGCGCTATTTCAAAACAAGAGACGCTTATTTTGATTTAAATTCGCTGATGCATCAACGAGTTTGTCCCTTTAAAGTGTCATTAGTTACAACTACAACAGATTATGTTGAGAAATTACTGAAATTTCCTCACCATTTTGTGAAAAAGTGATTTTTTTTACACCAAAAACTCTGAAACTAACTTTCTGGAAGATGACCCAAAAGCAAGCGTTTCGTTTTACTTGTGGATCTTACTTGCTACTTAAAAACCACTTTTACTCATATTAAATAAAATCAATAAAAAAATCTGATTTAGAATTTTAAGGATGAGGAATAAGACTTAATCCAACAGGGTGCTGAATACATTTGTCGTATGTATTTTCTGAATAATTTAATTTTATTTCTTTGAAAATTAATTGGCATTAAAATAAAAGAATGGGAAGTTAAAACTATGATATGACATAGTAGATGCATAATTGTTTCATTCATTTTAATTTAATAATAATTCTAATGACTTTATATTTATGTCGCTTTCATAAATTACAAATATCTTTAACATTTTCTAATAAAATGGGAGTCAGATTAAAAAAAACATGTAAGAATGAAGTTCTAATTACTGCAATGCAAATCCGAAATAATGCAACAAAAATTATTAAAAGAACTTCAAAAGTAATCCCACCAATTGTAAAAATAATAAATATATATATGGATTACAAAAATCCAAATAATAATCCGAACAATAATATCAAAACAAATATTTTTAAATTTGGAATTAATATAAATAATTAAATAATTTAAATTTGGAATTCATTGAGCATCATTTTTTGCTCATGGTATTTCGTGTAATTGTTTATCTTTTAGAATTTTTAATTTATATTTTCTTCAGTAGTATAATTCCAGTTTCTAAGACAAAAAGTTTAGGGTTGTTGTTTTTTTTTTGATTGGCGAGATTGATGGGTTTGGAATTTTTTTATTAACACTTAAAAATTTAACAATTTTATTTCAAATTATTTTTTATATTGGAATCATTTGTCAAAATTATCAGAATCTGTCCAATACTAATCTAAATCTTTCTCAATCTAAATAGTATCATCCTTCTATTAATTTACAATGTATTCAATTGACCTTAAAATATTTGATTACTTTTTTACTTTCGGTGGTGACTAGTATATATGGATAACAATATACTGCTCAAATTTTTATACCGGCGGAATAAAGCAACGAAAATAATGATTAGAATTTTAAAAATTTCATGGAATTTTATAGTTTATGCCAGCGACAACTTAGAACGGTTAAGTAACTTTTGAAAAAATATACTTTTATTCGAAAGTCGTTTTGTGCTTTTAAATAACAATCGAAGAAGAACAATAATATATCATTCTATTTTTTAGATTTTAATAGTATGCTAATACAACGATAAAATATATACTGATACAAGTGCACTTGTATCAGTATATATTCACTGCATGCATCAGTATATACTGACACATGCAGTATATTTAAGAGTTCAATGAACAATAATCGCCTTGTAATTTCATGGTTATCTTGTTACTGTTGTGTCTTATGAATTGATTCTGTTATCAATATAAGAAGGCATCAACATAGAAATTATGGTAAATTTCGTTTTCTTTAGATTCATAAAAAGGAAATTTCATCTAAATATTAAATGCTTCGAATGATGTAATGTTTACTTCTGGTTGGTTATCATATGTTTAGAAAGTATATATACTATGTTTTTTCTCTCTAAACATGTTATTTCTATCTATTAAGGAAGCAAATGGGCACATTAATTTAGAAATATGCTTTATTACGTTTTAACGAATAATTCTTTGATCAGAGTTCAAAAGATACAAAATAAGATGTTTAAGCATAACATCTTCATTGCATGCTATTGAATGACCAAATAGTTTTTAAGCGAATCACCATGTGCCGTCGTGATTCGCTTAAATTGGGAAAATTTTATTCGAGTCTTAACTACCGAACGATATTTTAAAGCTATGTGCAATCAAAAACATTATATTAGAATATAGTTGATAATAATACAAAATAGTATCCACATAACTATCCATCAAGAATATTGTGTATCAACGTAACGTATTGTATACTACTGCATGTCAAAGATGGAGTTAGCATATAGTCATCAGATTGGAGCAAAAATAAAAGAATCTATTCTATTATTTATTTATTGCTTATATAAAATGTCTTATGGACAGAGTAATGCAATCAGGTTACAAGTGGACTTTTCATTATTTAAAAATATATTATAAAAAATAAAGTAATTTCATTTATTATAAATCTAAATATTTATAATCTTTTGATTAACTTTGGAACAGTTCATCAATTTAAGGCTGCCTGCTACTTTTTTAAAAGGGATTTGTTTGTAGGACGTTGTATCTCATTCCTTTGGCTGCGAGTTCGAACCCGACAGCCGAAGACTCTCTATGTATGTGTGTAGTGGCTGGCGTATGTTAAATCTACCATGGGCACAAAGTCCTCTATGTCGAGAATAATACCACTGGAGGTACTGTTTCAGAAGGGATCGTTCTCTGTTCCAGATCTAAATTACGATCTGTGGATGAATGAATGAAATGCATGAATGAAGTCCACCCCGTAAAAAGGATTTGTAATAAGTGAGTACCTTAGTCGAACTCTTGGCCTATTTAACGCTACTGAAAAACAAGAGACGCTCAATCGGCTTAAATGGCTGACAGGTCTATCAACGGGCTTGTAAAATACCATAATTAACAACAAGTTTTTAAAAAAGTCATTGTACCTCAAAATGCACTCACTGTAGTATTGTTTTAATTGCAAAGCTATAAATTGTCGATTAAGCATATGAAGCGTGTAATTACTAATTAACTAGTCTGCTAATTTTGCTGCTAATTATTTTGAGCAATCGATAAAATAGAAATAAAGAACAGCAATTTTTATCGATAATCTTGTCAAAAATCGTGAGAGTTTCCTAATGCGTGTGTGACTGAACATTAAATCACATCACTTATTTCATGTAATGTTTAAAGATGTAGCAATTAGCCTCACATTTCTTTTTCCCATGACTTTTTTAATAGATAAAGCAATTCTAAAAGATTCAAAAACGGCAGGAGTTTGCTGGAGCGAATAACTACGGGAACCACGCGTCTCAGTCGTGAACTTGATTGTTTCTCTTACCCCATAAAGACATTCAGAGCAAAAATAAGGCAATGTAATAAAATAAAGGATGGATATTTAGCGAAGCCTGACCTTCAGATTTCTCATGATTTGGGTATAGCTTAATGCTTTCATCAAATAGGCTACAATGTCATGAAGCATGCTTCGTTGCCCGAGAAGTGTAATTATCTGTTGCGCCTCGGGCAATAAATCTAGATTAAAGTGATTGATAAGAGCATCTTCTTCGAAGAATTCGATGACATGGGGGATCATCATCTTTTGGTGCTTCAGTAAGCATGGCAGTTAAGAATGGAAATAATTGTAGATAAACGCAGAGTGACACAGTGACACGGTGGAGCCTAAGGCTAAATTGGTGACTTGACAGCAAGCTATTTCCTGCATCGTCCAACTAGAACATTGAAATAAACACTGCCAGTCAAAATTTATTCAAAATATTTAAAATATATTTCACGGTTTTAAATGTTACAATTTATTCAAATCAACCTATCGTCATGAATGGAATCTGTTTATAGATAAAGACTTCAAATACAGAGGATTAAAGAACATGAAGTATTTTCTGATGGTGCCCATTTCTGCATTCATCTGCTAAATTTCATACCCCACAGTATATTTATTTAGCTAACTATTTTTCAAAAACAGTAATAGTTTATTACGTTATATAATACAAAAATAAAGTAAAGTATCTTCATTTTTTTAGTAAAATGTCTCCAACTTTTGAAAAAAAATTAGAAAAAACTTTCAACAATTGAGCTGATAAGATGATTTTGAGAGAATAAAGAGAACGAGAAAGATCAACTGCAATACCTGAAATATTCTCTCCCATAACCAAAATAAAAAACGTCTGAGTTTCAAGCTTCACAAAACCCCAAAAGAAGAAGGCGAGTTAAGTTATTTCATTATTTTTCTATCTAAAATTTTTGTTAAGCGCAGCCGTAGTGAGATCTTACCGACACATTTAAAGGTGTTTGATTGGACAATGATATCTCCTTATTTCATAATCTTAGAAAAACAATAGTTATTCATATTTATTGCTAAAATGAGAGAATTAAGAATTCCTGAGGAATGATTTTTATATTTAATAAATGATTTTACTCGAGAATATATTTGTAATGCAAAAGTATACAGTTTATTTCCATAAATGACCAGAAATATCAGAATGAAAGACTTTTCATTGAAATATTTTATTTTATTTCACTTAGTTCGGACTGAAATTTTTCTAGCTATTCGTAAACAATATGATTTACGAGATTTTTCTTTTGAAAAACAAAAAGCTTATTTGGTATTTTGTTTATCAGTATAGCTTAATTTAATTTGTAATAAAATTATCAATGCAAAGAAATAATTTTACCTTTTAATTGTTTGCAATAGATTAATTCTTGATAAGAATAATTTTATAAAAATTACTAATCAAAAGTTTACAAATATCTTTTCAAATTGAATAGCAGGCTCTTTCAATATTGAACATTTTACTTCATATTTTAGTTTCGGGTATCATACAGAGATGGCAGCACCAAAAATCAAGCTAAGTAACAAATGTGGAAATGTAAAATTAATGGGGAATTATAATTGCTTATGAAAGGCAAGTTCTTATTTGTTTACACATATTCATTATAATGTAGTTATTAAATCCTCAGAGATTTAATTTATTAGATAATGTAAAATAAGTATTTATATACTTTAAGCTCTTTTAGAGTGAAATTCTTCTTCTCTCAATCCAATATTCCAATCAGAAAGAAAATTCTGCTAGGATTTTTCCATTCATTCATTGTAACTAGAGATTTTTAAATGGTGTCTTTGTTTATTATAATTTTCTCTTGTATTATATTTAGTAAAATTATTTTTATTGTTTTTTTGTTTTTTGGCTTAAAATCAATTAATGTGTTTCAATTAAAAGCTTCAATTATTTTGCCCCCTCTTACTTTTGCACAAGCTTATAAGTTCACCATAATTTTAATTTATAATGTTTTATTATATTTCTTTTTTAAAATCATTTTTATGCATGAAAGCTTTAAATTTTAAAAATACTACTGTCTAAGTAATGCTAAGATTTTTCATCCTAACTACATTTTTCAGAAAATAATTTTAGAACTTCTCTAAAAAAATATTCTCTAAAACGATTCACAATAATTATTTTATAATTCGAAAGCTATTTTATTTTCATATTGCCTCCATCAAGAAAAAATAGAATCCAAATAAAATCAAAACTTCACAGAAAATAAACATCTACCACATATAAATGATGTCAAATTATTTTTGGTCTAGGTTTTCTTAATGAAATATTTCACTTTTTGCATTTAAAACTAACCATTTACTCCAAAATATGAGTCAGGACTTTCTCTAAATTTTCTCTATAAGTTTTGTTCGCGTTTGAGCCTTATTTTTAAATCTTCATAAATAAATCTTAAACTTACCAAACAATGTATGATAATACATTTTCAACATGCTCTAATTTCTAAAATTTTCTCTAGCTTTTTTGCATATTTACATTATAAACATTTATTCATACATCTGCTTAATGCATGAAAAAAAAAAGAAATAAAATTTATGAAAACATAGTTATTCTGAGCGAGTGAAAGAAAATGTCAGAAAGAATGCATCATTTAAAAAATAAGCAATCAACTTTATAAAAATTATTTTAGAAGAAAATATGTATTAAGTAATCTGCTTATACTTTGAAGACATAAATTAAAAAAATTTCCAAATCATTTATTACTAGAGGTAGTACAAGTACAAAAAGGATTTTCCATTAACAAATTAAGTACTGGAAGCATTAAACTTGGATATCTTATTTAAAAAATTGGAACTAAAATGATTATAATTTTTATTGAAGGCATAGCATAACGTTTAAAACTAAAATCAGAAAAATAAATTCTCATATTTCGAATAGAATAGGCATACTAATAACAAAATGCTTCAAAACCAATAAACAAAATAAAAAAAATGAGCAAGTACATTTCTAAGAGAGAGAGCCTAAGAAATCTATCTTCATAATTCCATAAAGCTTACCTGCTAAACACAATCCAGTTACCGAATATACGAGACGATTCGAAAAAGCGCGGGAATTCCAAATGAAGCGTCTTCCTCCAAATTGGTGCAACAAATAGTCTTTGGAGGCCAAGGTCAGTCTTCTTTATAGTCGCAGTCACGCCTGCCTACCTACGACTCATCTCTCACCCACGCTTCCCAAACGGAGATGGTAAGGACCGTTTGGCTGAGAAACGGGCCACATTTGGCTACTTATCGAGAATTCCGGCTCGCCAGCAGTAAGAATGTTTGCACGGTGATTCCAAGCGATTCGGAACGGAACCTAGATACTGAGAATGAATGCCTCATGAAGCAGTTCTGAGAGAGAAATTTAGTTTTATTATACTGTTGACTGGCAACGGTTTTTATAGTTATATTTTATGTTGCCGTATTTAAAAAAGCAAATACATAAGTACGCGACGTTTACGTTCTTATTTCGAAAATGATTATAGGCACGTGAATGAAAAATTAACAGTTTGAAGAAAAATATTGAAATAAATAAGACAAATAATATTTTTTAAAAAAAAATCAATTCCTAGTTTGGATATTAGGAAAAATTTTAATTCAGTTACTTTTTATTAAATAATTACCATTTTTTTTCTCTTGTTCCGCTTTACCACGGAAGAAGGGGTGCAGTAACTTCTGAAAGTATGGACCCCTGAGCACCCAAATAACGATCATCCTTGACTCAGTACCCCCAGTGGTATAATTCCCCACTTGGAGAACATTGCGATCAGGATCGAACTTGCAGCACAAGGGATGCGAAACCAACGCCCTACCAATCAGGCTAAACCGACCTAACAACGGCAATTAATGTAAAGAAATATTATTAAGGCGAAAAAGTTAATTTTTAATTAATTAATAAAAAATTAATTAATTAATATTCGAAAAACTGTTTTAACATCAAAAGTCATTCACTAAAAGTTTAAAAAAATTTACTTGAACTTGATTGGATGAATAGAAAATATTTTATTAACGATTGAAAATTTGGACTATATATATATATATATACAGAGAGAGAGAGAAAGATCTAATAATAGGAAATGAAAAAAGAAACTGAAATATTTATTGGCAATATAATATAAAAGGTTATCTGAAAATTAATGAAAGAAACTGCTAGCATTTCTTTTCATTTTGTCTTTTTTACTAAATCTTTAAGTTAAACTAAATTATTTTCTTAAATTGTACATTCTTCGTATCTCTATTAGCCACATATAAAACAAAAATATCTATATAATCTGAATGGTATTATAAAATTATTTAGTGTTTGTAATTCTTTTGAAAATACATGTATAACTGCTGATATGAAATTTTTTTGTTTAAATTATAGAACTATAAGTTAAAAAATAATCAATAAAGATACTGCCTGTTTTACTAAAATGAATGATTATATTTTAAATGAGATTTCAGTAAGTTTCTCTATATTACCATATCAAATGCATAAAACTTTAATGCTTTAAATAAACATATCAAAAGTATTCCTAATATTCAAAGAGATATACAGAAACTGTAACAGTTTATAACGAATAAAAATAACAATGGGCTCAAATAAAGAAGTTTTTCTAATAATTAAATTCTTAAAGTTTATACCTTTTCCCTACATTTATTTATTTGTATAGTTAGCAAAGATATGCAAATAAATATTTTTCTGTTTGAATACTTAAATACTTTTATAAAGTTTTGAACAGAATTTCTCTATTTGAATATTTTTATTATTGGAATAAATAATCAGGAAACATTAATATAGATTCAAAGATGTGCAAGGTTATAGTGCGTCCTAGTGTGTGTGTGTGTGGCTATTCACAATAAAAATGATTAAAAAACATTACTGAAATTTCCTTCCAATCAAATACAGATAAAATTAAATTATTTCTAAATTCCCCAAAAGAGAAAAAGAATGCAAAAAAAAAGAATACTAAAAATAGATTTTTAACAATGTGAAAATGAAATGCATTTTAGGAAATAGATACTTAAAAACTATTCTTTAACTTCAAATTTATTTAGAATTCCTTTGTTATTTAAAAATTGTTATAAAATTAGATTGATTGCTTTTATTGACCGAAGAAATTAAGAATTCGCCTTCGAAATTGACCATTTTTGTATACCATGGCCAAAGTACATATTTAATCTATAATCCAAAATTTGTATATCATCTTTTAAAATTTAATAATTTTCATGAATGGAATAAATTTTATGCGTTATTTAAAAATCCCTTGAACGAAATCTGTAACTTAAAAAAAATAATAAATAATAAAATAAAATAAAAAAAACCCTACAACATAATAAATTAAAATGAAATCTGCTATGCATATTTCAATGTATCATGTCAGAACATCATTTCTTGAGCGGCCAAGCACCACGTGCTCGTGCAAGTTAAATTATATTTTCATTCCTTTTAATTGTTTCATTGAATGAGTCACTTTGGTATTGCAAACGATCCAAAAAAGTTTGTCTCACATTTATTGTATAAAAAAATATCACATTTCCTATCCATTGCCTGTCATATAATCATGTGCTCAAAATGACATTTTTTTGGTTATATTTGCTGTAATCATGAACTTATTTTTTTAAATCAGAACTTTTGTAAATGCAATGGCAAAGGGTTATTAAAAGCTGTTTATTTGAGATGCTTGAGCAGATAATAAAATTTATATTTTTTGCCTCCGGTTTTTTGTTGAGGCCAGAAACATCATCCCAGAAAGAGCATCATGTTCTAACATGATAAAATCTTTGGAGCAACATACGTTCTCAGTTTAATTAAAAATTAAATTGAAGATTATTAAAAAAACATGTCGAGTTATATAATATTTTATTTCAAATAATCTTCAGAGAAACAAAATTTTACCTATAGACTAGAGATACAATCGATATTTAACATTTAATACATTCTTACTTACATCATTAGTATAAAAGAACTTTGAATAACTGGTTACATGAATTAGCGCCATTGCTTCAAATATGTATACGTTACAGACCTCCAAATTCTGCTCGAAAATAGAAAAATAAACAGGATTTTAAAGAATTTTATAAAGTAATCAAAAATAAAAAATTTATCACAAATAAATTCATGTATATCAGCTAGTTTGCAATAAGATACATGAAAACTTAGCCAATAGCCAAATCAGAATGTTTTCGATGATTTTTTTTTCGAAAGCAGCTGAATCTAAAACCGCAAAATTGTTTGTTTTCTTTGTAAATTTGTGCATTCGTTGTTCGCAAACATTTCAAAAAAATTCTTGTTGCCAAATGCAATTATGCTATTAAAAGTATATTATTGAAAAATTACTTATTTTAAATCTTTTAATTTGTTCATTAAAATTATAATTTTTTAATTAAATATAAGAAGTAGGAAAAAAGTCAAATTATATATGCTTAAGATTAAAATTACACACTTTTCAATAATTAATTAATTATAGTATAATTAATTAAAATTATTCTATCATTATTCATTTGAAACCAAACAATATTATCATTTAAACTTCATCAAACTCATTCCAACTTGAATTAAAGGAATAAACGTGTATAAAAACAAATTATCCAAATTATATGAAATGCCGTCATTGAACCGGAAAAAATTAATCAAGCTTTCTAGAATAAATTTTTATCTGTATTCAATTTCTCTTTTATGCGCCTCTCTTTCTTAATATTTTTAATTAATTGTTAATTTTTTAGATTCAAATACCATGGTTTTGAGCCAGAAATGTATCATAATCTTTTTTCCTGATCAAAACAGTTAGTTTTCTAGAAAGAAAAACTCATTCTCAAATTCTTTTTTCAGATCATTTTCAAATGATAGCGCAGTTGCAGTGAAACACCCGTACCATAAAAAATATAAACCTTTATTTTTAAACGTTTTTTATGAAGGTTAGGAGAGCATTATTTTTTATACTAGAAATTCTGAATAAAAAAAGCAAAAACAAAAACAAAAGAATAAAATGAAATGTGTTATGCATATTTCAATGTATCATGTCAGAACATCCTTTCTTGAATGGCCAAGCACCACGTGATCGTGCGAGTTAAATTATATTTTTATTCATTTTAATTGTTTCATTGAAAGAGTCACTTTAGTATCGCAAACGATCAAAAAAATTGTCTCGCATTTGTTTAAAAAAATATCACGAATCTTGTTTACTTCATTTTATATAATCAAGCGCTTAAAATGACATTTTTATAGGTTTTATTTGTTATAGTCACTCACTTATTTTTTTTAAATCGGAGCCTTTGTAAATACAATGCCAAAGCGTTATTAAAAGTTGTTTTTTGAGATGCTCGTGCAGATAATAATTTTTGTTAACGCCAAAACCCTAATCCCAAAAACAACATCATGTTCAGACATGATAATAAAAGCTAATAAAAAACGATATTACAAATGCATGTTTATCAAATGTACTATTTTGTTTTTGCTATTAATCACTCCAGGAAAATTACATTTTTTGCGGGGTTTTTTTTCGATGCTTAGCATATCAAATGCATTCTGCCAAGCACTCATGCTTGACAAAAAACAATATTAATTTTAATTTGCCAAAAATGTCCTCAGCATTTATTATAGTAACTGGAAATGATAAGAAAAGTTTTAACACAGTTAATACATTTAGAAAAAAAATCATTATAATTATTAATTAGTATATATTGCAATAGGTGTTAAGAGTTATTTAAATTCCTTTCATTCAAAATCAAATCCCGTTATAAAGCAATTATTTAGATTTGGTTTTAATCTACATCGTTATAATAAGATGTTGCTAAGTTATCGAAAAAAATTTCTAATTTATGTTTTTCTGAACATTTTATATCAGTGATTGATTTGAAATAACTTTAAATCTATCTTCTATCTGTACAATAACAGTATCAGTTACAGAACTAAAAAAAACATCTAAATTCCGTTACCTGGTTTTCTATAATTTCATTTTCTGGTGTTTTGAAATATAATTTCTATCGTTTTTTTCGAATTTGTTTTTCAGTAAAATATTCTGAAAGATTTAAATTACTTGCTATTGCTTTTACTTAAAAATGAGTTAAATTTTTTAACTAAAATTTTGGTTTTCAATTTTAATTTTATTCAAACTAGAAACTAAATTAATAACCCAGTCTCTAACAATTATTTTTATTTGAAATAGTTATTATATTATTGATATAATATTACTTTTTGTTTGAAATTGTCATAATATTGATAGAGCTTAATTTGGACAATATTCAGACCATGCAATTAAAATAAATTAAAAGTCATTTTGTTTACAGTATCCACTAGACTTTTAGCTTCGAATACCCCTATATTATCGTTATTTTCATTAAAAAATTCTTATAGAGAAATACAAGTTTGTTCAAACCGTATATACACTGCTTTAATCGTAACTATTTTGGCTTCCCAATAAGTGCCGCTTAATGGTTTAAGAGTAATTTTTAAGTACTTTTGTAGATTTTTCCATCATTTTGTAGATATATAAACTAAGTAATATAAAAGTTCCGATATCCAAAAAAAATTACAATATATACTTCTAGAAGCGATATTATAAATTAATAAATTAAGAAAATGTCATAGGAAATCAACATAAATTGAGGGAGGGTTTAGAACAATTATTCTAAATTGTACACATTCATATCTCCCTTTCATGTTGCTATCAGTGTTGTATGAATTTCCACTACAATCAATAATATCTAAATAAAGTTCACTTAATATTTCGAAGTGAGTTTTCGCTAGTCCTTCACCAATTATATCATTTACTTTAATAAATCCTATAAACGGTTCATTTGTTATCATGTCAGAACTTGATGTTGCTTTTCGGATGAGGTTTTTGGCATCAACAAAAATCCGGAGGCGAAAAATAAAAACTCTATTATCTGCACTAGCATCTCAAAAAATCAGCTTTTAACAATGCGTTGCTATCGCCTTTACAAAATCTCTGATTAAAAATAAAACAAGTTAATGACTATAGCAAATAAAACCTAAAAAAATGTCATTTTCAGCACGTGATTATATGAAATGAAATAGATAGAAAATGGGATATTTTTTTAAACAATCAATGCGAGACAAAGTTTTTTGGATCGTTTGCCATACTAAAGTGACTCATTCAGTGAAACAATGAAAATGAATAAAAAATATAATTTAACTTGCACGAACACGTGGTGCTTGGCCGTTCAAGAAATCATGTTCTGAAACATGCATAGCAGATTTAATTTTTATTTTTATTTAATATTTTCTCTTCAAAATTTATATACATAATACAGAATGCAGTTTGTTTTTCACGGGAATATCAGAAGCAGAATCCATTTGCATGCAGTAATACGTAGTTACTTTTGTATCGTCTTTAATTTTTTTAAGAACTTTATTTCCTAACGCTGGATAATTTGTTCTTGTGATGTATGTGCTATATTGAACACAATTCTATTTTTGGAATTTTTTATTCTGTTCAAATGATTCATAAGTAGAGACGTATTATTCACTTAATTATTCAATTAATTTACATGTTTCAAAACCCAATGATTCTACCTGTTAACTTTCTTTCTTTCTATTTATACATCCTTGTTTACAGTTCAGAACATTATTTTAGTTCTTGATCATCTTGCCCCTCTCCCTCAATCGTAGGTCCCAGGTGCATAACATCCCCCCCAAATGGCCAGCTCTGCTCATATGTAATAAAAAACCTTATAACACTGCTAGCGAGAAAGAAACTCTGTTGTTGTTGTTACTTATGGCACTTGTCATGAACAAGCCCCCTGTTGATACAGCAGCAGATTTAAGCCGAAATGTGTGTCTCTTGTTTTCGAAGCAGTGCCAACTAGGGTCAAGAGAACGACTTAGCCACACACTCATCACATTAGCTAGCACAACCCCTTTTTGCAGGGGGGGGCGAGTCACACATCTCACAGATAGCACACAGTAGAACAACCATGCCCGAACCGGGACTCCCAGATCACGGGTAAGACGAACTACCTCTGCGCCAGGACGCCGGCAGAAACTCTTTTAGACCTTTTTAACGCAGAATATATGTATAGTTTGCTTTCTAGCGTAAGGATGTGAGGAACAGGGACCAAGCAAATAAACATTTTATAGTTTTATCTCGTTTCTAGCCATCAATGACGGAACGTACTTCCTACAGGATGGTCTGTACCAGGGACGGTGATGGCCCTTAGGACTCAACCACAGTTCCCATCAGTAGTGCTCAGTTGATCACTCAGTTTTATTGTTTATTCCATGTGCCTACGGGCGGGTCGGAGAGTCTGGTATGATTTATCTAGTTTACGGATTTAGCCCAAAATTTCACACAATTCTAATGGTAAAACGGAATTTCTATAAGTAATTCGCTTAGTTTTATTGTTATCGATTACACTCCCTTACAGAGAGTTGAACAAATTTCCTCTAGCCGAATTTTGCCAGAATTTGATGGAAATCTACAATTTTGGTGAAAAAAACTCGAATTTTATGCTTTTCGTTCTAGCATTTTTGATTTATTGTGTTCACAGACCGAGATAAAGATCCTACAGTAATTATTTGATATGCCGGGAGAGGAAAAATTTAATAATCCATAAGAATATCCCGATTATTATTTTTTTATTTCGTATTAAAAAAAAGTACTTATTTAATTTTTCTTTTGCGAGAAGGACAAAAAATATTTATATTAATAGATATTTCTTTGATGATCAAATCGCCATTAATTTCCTTTATTAAATACGCATTATTTAAGATGAAATACATTTATAAATATTAACTAGTCAACTAACAACTAGTGAAAACGTGGAATATTTGTAAGGTTTGGTTTTATTGTAATATTTTTCAATGGCTTTCTCAATAAAATATTTGATAACAACAAATTGTAATAGTGATAAAAGCGTAATATTTTAGCAGCTCTAACTTGCTTTTTTTATAGCGAATTTTTTCTTAATAAAGTCAAGCATCTTGTTTTCATAAAGAATGTAATTATAAAGATAATCGTATTTAATTTACACGTTGTCTTTTGGCGATACACTAACATTATTTTCTTAATCCTTACACAATAACTGTTCTTATAATAAATACAACCTTTCTTCTTTACTTTCAACCTTAAAATCCAGATTAAATATTTATTCAAATAATAAAAAAGAATTTGAATTTAATTTCAAAAATAAAACCTATTCTAGAAAATTACACAAAAAAAATTGTCTAATCCAGAAAAGGTGATTGGCAATTAAATATGCGTCATTAAATCGTCAATCTTTTGAATTTTAAATATCTTTAAAAATTACTTTTAAGCTGCAGCTATTCAAGACTTATAGCTAAAAGAACGTCAAAATGTCGTTTAATTTTTAATTAACTAAAATTACAAAAGAAATCAAGATGAGGTACATATTTTCAAGTAATATTTAAATAACCACATTGAAGACTAGAAAATTTCCTAAAACTTCGGGTGATCTTAGAAGTTTGTAATATTTCTTTCCTGCTTAAACCAGTCTCCTATAAATAAAAATGACTTTATGGCCCTCTAATAAATGCCGAGTCTATGACCTTAACCTTCGAGACCTGGCAGCTTTGACCATAAAAATGAAGCCCAAATATCTGAAATCATAGTAATATCTAAATTAGAATTCGAGTTCCACTGTGGGTTTGAGAATTTCACGGGACCTATGAAACCACGAAAGACAGTAGTGAGAATAGGCGAGGTCGAAAGAGAATTGAATTGAGCTATAACGAGTATACAAGCGAAGTCTTTCTTTGGAGTACAGATTTCCAGCGAGCTCTGTCTACTCAATTTTTACCTTTGCGGCAGTTGAATAACTGTTTGTTTCTTAAGTGTAAGTTATTTCTTCAAATATGTTTTGAATATGACTCTGCAGTATTTTAATATCTGTGTTTCATAGAATTGTTCAGAATAAAGCATCATTATTCCTTATTGGGTCTGTTAAGCTTTTTCACTTCACATCAACGAAGAGGATTTTGCCGTCACAATTTTTATTTGAGAGGGGGGATTCTATAACAATACCTGCATTAATGTAAAAAAAAAAGTATATATGTGCCAAATTTGTTATGTCTAACTTAAACGGTCTGATCTGCAGAACGCTGACAAATACACACATTCTCTTTCATTAGCAGTAGAGAAAAAAGATTTACAATTTAATTCTATACATTTACTGTTTGAACAAATGTATATCTAATACAGAATAAACAGACAGACACCAATGATAAAAACTAGCAAATATTTATTATCCTTATGAGATTTATCATTGAAGATACCATGTTTTACACACATTTGCTTCAAATATACTCAAAAGGTGCTCACAAGGCTGTTGAACCGATAAATAACACATTGGGAAGTTAAGAAAAGAATGGCGATAATTCATTTCCTAATCAGGATTCTAAAGATGACAAAATGTTCTTGAACTAATAGTTTAAATTATTATTTCTGAAGACATTAGTAATTTAATAAGTTTTCCAGGAAGCAAGCAGAAGATTAAAATGTTATAATTCAGTTTCAGCCAGCTGTCTTGGTTTACTGTCAGGCTTCAAATGAATTAAATTATCCTTAAGTAACCACAATGAAGTTGAAAAAATTTCGTAAAACCTCTTGAGATAATAGTCTGTATGACCGTTCGACATGAATGCCCAGATCGCCTGAAGCACGATTCTTTTGCTTGTTTCTACCTACTTGCCACTTAATTTTGTATTGAACTTTTTTATTCTATGCATGAAAGAATATTTTTCTTGGTATTTTCACTGTAAAAAAATCTAGTCATCATCCGAAGAACAATTGAATCAATTCTGACTTTACAAGTGAGAATTAAAAGTATTTTTTAAGTCCATTTTTGCAAAATTGTCTCTTAATTTTATATCGAATTTCTTTATTTTATAAATGAAAGAGAATTATTTCAAATTTTCTTCCGAAATTGAGGAAACTGGCTATAAACTGGAAAAAAAAGCTTCTTTTAATTCTTACTTACTAAGCAAAGGTTCTAACTTACTAACTTACTAAACTCTTAAGGATTCACTTTTAAAAACTGAATATGGAATTAATTGTTTATATGTAGGGGCAGTTTCTGAAGAAAAACACTATACATTTCTACTCCCAGCGATTACAATAATTAAATATACTGATAGGCGAAAAATGGAATGATTCTTTTTAAAATCAATTTGCAGTGGATTCGCATCCTTTTAATTGTCTTCATAGAACGTCAAAAAACGAGGATTTACCAAGTTTCTACAACGATCATTTATCACTAAAAATAAAAATAAAAACTTGTCGGCTTCCTGGTATAGGGGTAAATCCGAATAATCTGAACACTCAGGGTTCGAATCCTGGTTCGGGTATGGTTGTTCTTCACCCTATGTTCTTCATTTGTGAATTATGTGAAAGAGCACCCTGTAGAAAAGGGATTGAAGAAGCGAGTGTGTGAGTGCTACTTCATATGAGCTAGAAGTAAGACTTCTGCTCTCGGGTGCTCAGGGGTCTTTACCCTGCCCCCCCCCTTTCTGGGGTAAACCGGGCACGACGATATCATCATCATCAATAGAAAAACAAAATTCCATTTCCTGAGATAGCGAATAAAGCGGCAAGTTTTCTATTTCCTAAATGGCTTCAACAAAATATGATATTTACATATTCACTGCTTGTAATGAATTTTAAACAAATGTTAGAATGATATAAAAGCATAAATAAAATATCAGCAATAAATATATTTCCAATATTTAAATATTAAGAATAAAAGTTAAATCGATATGAGATTTTTTTAAAAAAAGATTATTATGATCTAAGATACTTAATCCCCTAAGAAAGTAAATTAAATTAAATTGGAAATAATAGATCCTTTCATCTGAGGTGGTATGAAAATATACATAATATGGTCTATTATTTTTCTTATATCAAAATTGAATTATCCTTGCATGATTACAAAAATGTTCCAGGATAGGCAAGTTATTAGGGCGTTGGACTCACTTCCTTTAGGTTGTGAGTTCGAACCTTACCGACCAAAGAATCTCCGTGTATAAGATGGCTGGTGCACATAGAAACCCCTAGGGGTGCTGGTTGAGAAGTGATCGTTCTCTGATTCAGTTTTAAATTACGATCTGTGGCTGAGTGAATGAAATATACGAATGAAGTCCGCCCTATAAAAAGGTTTGTGACGAATGAGTAGCAAAGTTGTACTCTTGACCCTAGATGGCGCTGCTGCTAAAAGAGACGATCAAACTCTCTAAAGGGGGGGGGGGGGTATTTAATATTAATTTTAAAATAAATTTTAGACTTGTGAACCAGATTTTTATAAGCAGCGGGCTTGTCTATCATACATAAGATTGTAATAAGATCATAATAAGATCAATATTATTATTAAAATAAATTTTAGAATTTTGAACCAGATTTTTATAAGCAGTGGGCTTGTCTACAATAAATAAGATTGTAATAAGATCAATATTATTATTAAAATAAATTTTAGACTTGTGAACCAGATTTTTATACGCAGCGGGCTTGTCTATCATAAATAATATTGTGTCATAAGAAAAACAACATAATTACAAAATGGAATATTGGTCAAACCTAATGACCATCTTTCACTTAAAGTAGCGGTTTGTTATGAAAATAGATTGTCGGTTGGGCAGGATTTAGAATAAATAAAGTATAAAATAGTAATTACCCTCAAAACATTTTTAAACAGAACTTTAGTCGTTTTGCCAATTATTTGAAACCTAAAACAGCGGTCTGGTGGATGATGCAAACGCAAGAGTAATTAATTACCTTCGTTTGGTCATGTTTTGTTAACCAAAAAAAAATAAAATAGCAATTGCCCTCGTTTAACTTTTAACCAACTGAACTATTATCTGAAAATTAAAACGGTTATTTGGTAGATAATGAAAAAAATGGCAGATACAATCAGGTGGAAAGAATAATAGATTAATTACATTTATCAGAAAAGTCACTTGAAAAACGTAATAGGTTTCTAACAAAAAGCGATGTTTTTTTGAACGGTTGTTTAAGCAAAAGAAGAAAAAAATAGAAAGAAAGAAAGAAAGAAATGCTATCTTAACATCCTTATTTACAACAAATTTATTCGTCCTGATCTTCGTTCTGAAATTCTAGAGCTTTAAAATAGTAAAATATATAATAATAATAAGTAATTTGGAAATTTGAAAAAATTAACATTTTTATTCCAAACTGATTTAAATACTTATTTCTATTCATTTCCATATAAATAACTATTATTTTATTATGTTTTTTAACAAGAACATTAAATAAAAAAATTACACAAAAATAGTTTGATTAAAATATTTCAAAGACCTTTCAGAATCAATGTTAAAAAAATAATTTAGGAATTGAAAATCATAACATTTTATTTCAAATTGATATAAATACTTATTAATATTCATTCAACTTATAAATAACTATTAATTTATTATGTTTTCAACAAGAACATTAAAAATTTTAAAAATTACATAAAATATTGTGATTAAAATATTTTAAAATCAATTAAGGAAAAATAGTTCGGGAACTGAAAACTATAGCATTTTATTCCAAATTGATTAAAATACTCATAACTATATCATTCAACTTATAATCAATTATTTTTTATGTTTTTATCGAGAGCCTTAGTTTTTAAAAAAAAATTGCATGGAGAAAGTTTTGAATGTAAATGGTTTAAATTTTTCTTAAAACCAATCTCATTTCAAAAAGTAATGAAAATTAGCATTTATAAAACGGATTTTGTAACTCCCTTTTTTTAATTCAAAATGAATAAGGTCGGATTACATTCTTTTTAAAATCTACCATTATTATTATCATGTCAGAACATGATGTTAATTTAGGAATGAGATTTGTGGCGTCGACAAAAATTAGTAGACGAAGAATAAAAATTATATTATATGCACGAGCATCTCAAACAATCAGCTTTTAATAACGCCTTGCCATCGCATTTACAAAAGCTCTGATTTTTTAAAAATTAGTTACTGACTACAGCAAATAAAACCTAGAAAAATGTCATGTTGAGCGCGTGATTATATGAATTGAAATAAATAGTAAATGTGATATTTTTTAAAACAATAAATGCGAGACACGGGTTTTTTTTTTTTTTTTTGATCGTTTGCAATACCAAAGTGACTCCTTCAATGAAACAATAAAAATGAATATAAGTATAATTTAACTTGCATGAGCACGTGGTGCCAGACCGTTCAAGAAATGATGTTCTGACATGATACATTGAAATATGTATAGCAGATTTCATTTGAATCTTTTTTTACATTTTCTTTGTCATTCCAGTTTATTTTGAAGAGACGATGATTAAGTTTTTATTCGAGAATGTAGGGCTCAAGATTCGGAGTTGGATTCCAATGAGAGACAGACCTCTACCTGATGGCAAAAATTAAACATTCTTGTAGAGGAATAATATGCAAATTTGGATAAGAAATGCTACCTCAGTTGAAGTTCTCGTTATCTGATAATGGTTCAAAATTCCGAGGTCCTTTCCAAAATACTCCTTTAGAACAGAGGGACCTCAATTTTGTTATACCAAGTTTCACATCACGCAAATGAAATTATTGATTGAGTCCATTTCTACAATTTCTTGTGTCCATAATACTGTGGCTGTATAAGAAATTTAAAGGATAAGGTTTTTTGAAGATTATAGAAACAGAAAAAAAGATTCGTTTATAATGAATTTTGTATGAAATTATCTTTGATTTGTAATTTCCGAAGTAATCATCTAACTTAAATTTCTATTTTAAATAATCTTAATTCTGTAATCAAGACAGAATTTAAGGTTTTTATCGTTTTAAATTAAATTTTTCAAAATAATATGATATTGCATTTAATTTCTTTAAATTATTGTATCAATTTTTGCATATATGTATTTTGCTTTTTACTCAAAATAAATATATAAACTTTTGTATATTCTATATTTAAAAAATTCTAAGATATTTGATTAAAAAAAAGTATCAATATTAATTTTCGAAGACAATGTGATTTTAATTTATTTAATCTTCTTAAATATCACTTTGAACAATGTTACTTTTCAGATAAATATTGACAAAAATAAAAAGTAGGGGAGGAGGTGTATTCAATGTTATTATTAAAATAAATTTTAGACTTGTGAACCAGATTTTTATTCTCACTTCCAAGTCATATAAGAATAAAAATATCAATTTTAGAAACTAAAATATAAATGTATTTGTGTTTTTTAATTACAAATTATTTTTAAATTAAAACTACTTTTGTAAACATGTCTAATTTTAATGGCATGGTGATTCGATTTAAAAAAAACTGAAAGATTTTTTTTCTGACAAAATTTTTTAATAATAATAAAAAATGTGAGCTAAGTTTATTCAAAAGCTTTATTGCAAATTCTTCTATAACTCAAATTTTTCTGTAATCTCATGAATTTTTTTTTATATAATGTAAAAATATCATCAGTAATTTGAATATATTTTGATTGATTTAAGTCAAAACTAAAAACGTTTTTTTATTGTTTTAGATAATTTAATAATCTTTTGTTATTGGTAAAAATCAGGGAATAGTTCTTTAAGATTCTAAACTTACTCAAGGATTTTAGTACATTTCATTGAAAATGCTTCGAATGAGATAAGAAAGTATGTTAAATCAAAATTTCATAAGGTTCTTTGTTTTGGAATTTTATTTTTCGGTCAATTAAACAGTTATATTCAAAATATTGTCTGTTGTCTGTTTAGTTTATTATTAAATTACTCTTTTTTTAAAATCAAAATCAGTATTAATAAAACAGTTTTAAAACCTTTAATTCTAATCAATTTTATTTTAATTAAATCAAATTATCCAATTATGTTTATTTATTACAGCGTATTATTAAAAAAATATTGCGAACTAAAAAGAAATTTCTGCAAGTTTATGTTCAAATATTGTCGTTTTCTCTAGATACAGTGTTAGATCCGTTTTTTTTTTCGCAATTCGAAACTGGAATTTAGGGTCTCATCGGATTCGAAATGGCTAAATTCTATTTTATCTGTATAATATCTACAATAAGAATCTCCGTTCCTATTCCAGAAAGGGAAAACGCACTCCTTATAATTCTATTCCATTGTTCTCTTCAAAAACGAGTGAAAATATCGCTTCGAACGACCATTACTGCGATCACTACATTTCAACCTCATGCATAGTAAAAACACCCTACTTTTCTTTGTTGGAAAGCGCGTTCCATTTCTAGACGCCTAGTTAACCCAGATGAAGTCCACGCCAACGTCCAGGAAGATTGAGGTTACTGGAATATCCATTCCAAAAAAAGCAATTTGGCGAAAATTCGTCGATGGTCACGGACGGAACTTGTAGTAAGTAACCCTTCGCATATTTAGACCGTTCCGCTGTGCAACACCCCCAGATTTCGGAGGATCTAGCTCATCGCACAGTTGGCACACTTCTAATTGCGGCAACTCGCAACGTCCGAGCAAGAAAACTAATTAAATTCGCCGACCCCGATAGCTTTTTGTGTGAGAGGGCTTCTTTCCATTTCTGCCGACTTTTCTTTCTTGTCGGATCGGCAGTAAAGAGTAAAACAGGATATGGCCTTGAATCTGGAGAATGGGGGTGGATCCTCAAGTGTTTTTAAGCGGACAAGGTGTCTGAAAAAGAATGGGGTAGTGAAGTAAATGGGGATTTCTTTTTCTTTTCTTGCTATTTTGATAATATTAAGTAGGGTTTAGAGTTTCAATACCAAACTGGGCTGAAATAAAGTGACCAGGTTTTCAGAACTGGAAACCGGAGCGGTCAAAAACCTGGTGCCTTAATTCAGATGTTAACAGGTGGAAGAGAGTATTGGGGTGTGGGAGGGAGGATTTCAAAAGATAAACAAATAAACCTGTAAGAAATTGTAAATAATAAATTTATTTGATATTAAAATATTTTCTTAAAAGTAATAAGACGCAATGCAGTATATCAATCAATTAATTTTACTATTTTTCCATGAAACTCACTTTGTACAATGGACACATTTGAATGAATATTATGTATGCATTAAATGTCAAATAGGATGAATTTTCATGGCATTTTTTAATTGGAAATAAATCTAGTTTATATTTGCTTGCTATGAATCTATAGTGATTGTTTATTTGCCATACATATGTTTACAATTTAATTTGTCACAACTCATTTTCCGCCCCATTTTCAGTTGGTAGTCTAATTCCCCTGTAAGTTCAACCTATAATCACCATTTGTTCCAGTATCCTTGTCCCCTCTATTCAGTTATAATTTCAGAAAAAGCTGACCAGATTCGTGTAAGATTTTACAATTAATTTCCCCCCCCCATTTTCATTTGGTAATCTAATTCCCCGGGGAATTAGGCACTTACAGGCCTGTAAGTGCAACCCATAATCCCCATTCATTTCAGTATTCTTGTCCCCTCTATCCAGTTATAACTTCAGAAAAAAACTGAACAGATTCGTGTAAGATTTGACACCGATGGCATTCTCTCTGGAAATCCCTGAATGCTGTATCGTCTTTTTTTTTACATTTAACAAATTTTTCCTTCTCTCTCTCTCTCTCTCTCTCACCCATCTTGTGCTCATCCATCTGGTTAGATAACTTAGCATTATAGGCATCGGGGGCACAGGATGACGCTATGTTATGTTATACTTGCTTGCTATAAATTAATTATAACAACAACAAAAAAGCATTATGATTAACCCGAGAAGCCGTAATCAAATTCGAGACAAACATATCATGCTTTTTTCCCCCTCTCTCTTCTTTTGAAGAGTCATAATCCGAGGTTGCAAATATTATTATAAATTAAAAAGAAGCATCTAATTGTTGTAGAAAAGACTTAATTTTATTTCTCTAATTAATGGATTACATTATATTAATTGTGATAAAAGTTAAAATATATTAACTCATTTAATTATTTTTAATCAAATCTAGATCATTTTGATTGATACAAAGTCCTTATTTATTAGGGATATTCGATACAATCCCTGCATTCAGATTAGATCTGGGTCAATTTATGGCAAACAATCAAAATTAAGATGCTATTGGTGTCCTTAGTTAAACTAAATACCCCCGGCGTCCAAGCATAAGAGTAGGCCAACTTCCGCGTGATCCCCCGGTTCGGGCATGGTTGTTCTTCTGTGTTCTAACTGTAAAGTGTATGAATATGCAAGCGAATGTGATAAATGAGTATCTAAGTCTTACTCTTCGCCTTCGTTGGCGCTGATTGTGTCAGCGAGCTTGTCCATGGCAAGCGCCATTAGAAACAACATATAGTTTTTATCTCTGTTAACTAAATTGTATTTTCAGATTTTGTTCTATGATAGATAGCAGCAATAAATGGCAATCAAATGGTGTTTTCCGTAGGATTGTGTCTCTTGCGCTCAGTCGCATTTACGCTCACTCATTAAAAGGTATCTTTTGCGCTCACATTGTAGGTTTGCTGGGATTTTGGCAGGAAAACTTGGCGTGCATCTAGAGAATACACGTTTCTCGCATTGATGAGAGAATTATTAATTGAGATAATTAAGGAATCCCTTTTCTTTGAACTATTCGCTTTTTTCCTCACTGTAAAACTGATAAATTTTCTTTAAGAATGCTAGGAGGATTTTTGATATTTATTTTTGATTAGGGGTTAGATTAAATATATGGGGGAAACGGAAAGCGAAAAAATATATAAATCTAGATTATATAATAAACCGAACAGTAGAAAAATATTCTTTTAACAAGGACTTAAAGAGCCGCCTTGTAACTCTTGCTAATATAACAGAATAGTTGTAAAATTATTTTTTAGCAACCAACCATGGAATTTTATTTCAAAAAAATTGTAAATAATAATAATAATAATTGAAAAATAATTTGTAGTAATAAAATGGAACTGATAAAACTAACCAAGCGTAAACTTAAGGAAATAAAACGCTTTTAGATAATATGAATAATTTTTCAAGTACTGGTCATTTATTTTTCGCAAGTGACACAGAGCCATTCCTTTGACTTACAGCTATAGTCATCAATACAGCTATGATGGGTAATAATACAATTGATGTTTGAACCTCACAGTTAGGAATGGACCAAATGTTATTAAATCACAAGCGAATTTAACTATATGAACATTTACCCTCGCCAGCTTTCTGGAACAGAGGTAGTGCATCTTTCACATGCTCTGGGAGTCTCGATTTCGAGTCCGGTTCGGGCATGATTGTTCTGTGTTCTATCTGTGAAGTGAGGGAATATACCCCTCTTGTAAAAAGGGGTTGTGCAGGCGAATGTGATAAGTTTGTCATCTTCATATGGGAAGAAGAATTCTAGAAGTCAGACTTCTGCCCTCGTGTCTCAGGGGGCCATACCCTCTGAAGCTACTGCTCCCCTTCTTCTGTTGTAAAGCGGACACGTCATAATCATCATCAACTATCGTGTAAGAGGGTCTTGGGCATGATAAATCCATCTGAACCAAAGAATCTTCCACTGTGAGATATAGAAGTTTTTAATGGGGGTGTATCAGCTCCTGTGTCGTCGTCGTCATCTGACAGTGATTCATAATTACTGTCCCAATATAACCCTAGAGTTGCTGAAAACAGGAAGCTAATATAATAAAACTAAATATTATGTATGATTAAAGTTAGAAGAAGAATTAATTCTTCGTCAGTTCACTTTTTAAAATTTAGATTTAATTGGTGTTTTTTGCTGTTAATTATTTAGAAGTATTGATAAATAAGATTTTCTAAACTTCCAGATAGAAAAAATGCGAATAACGTTACTTGTGGGAAAGCGCTTCCCTAGGAGAAAGGATATATATGTGAGGTAAGTGAATATGCCCCCTGTAAAAAGTGGCTATGCAATCAAATAAGATGAGTGTGTAGATAAAGTCGTACTCTTGGCCCTAATTGCCGCTACTTGAAACAAGAGACTCTTCTTTCGGCTTAAAATCTGCTGATATAATCAGCGAGGGCTTGTCCATGGCAAATGCCATAAATAACAACAACACATTTAGCCTCTTAAATCTCTAATGTCACTAAATTGCAACATATTAATACTTATTTTATCAAATTGTTTATTACTTTCTTAAATAGTATACCAAAATCTCGAGTTGACTAAAAACTTGAAAACTATCAAATTGATTATTACTTTCTTAAATAGTATACAAAAATCTCGTGTCCACTAAAAACTTCAAGTTCGAGACAAGTTATTGACTATCTAAAAGCTCCAAACCTAAGTAAGTTTTAAAAAAATAGAAATTAAGTCTATCAACATGTGGAAACGATAACACAAAAACGCAGAGAGCTAGTTTAGTTTAGTTTAGTTATACTAACGTCCTGTTGTAAAGCAACACTGAGTCTATTTTGGCACGTAGACCCGGCCTTCTCTATGAAGGGGTTTGGGTGCAAAATAAAATTTGGGGCCCTAATTTTTTCTGAAGTAAGAAAAAAATATATACGGACATGAACACATATAGTAAATGCATGTTTATTTAATACATAAGTTTGTTTTTGCTAATGCATCAATTATCAATCACTTCAGAAATTTTTTTTAAAAAATTGAGATTTTTTTTTTCGATGTTTATCATAGCAAGTGCATCTAAGAGTTCTGAACGCATGCTTGTGCAAAGATAATTCTTTATTAATTTTAATTTGCTGAAAGAGTACTCAGCACTTGTTATAGTAACTGACAAATAACATAAAAAAGTTTTAACACAGTTAATACATTTAAAAATAACTCATTATAATTATTATTTAGTACACATTTCAAAATGTATTGTGCGTTATTTACATCTCTTTCGCTCAAAATCGAATTCCGTAGCAAAAAAATTTCCTGCATAAAACTTTCATTCACATCTTTGTTATAAAACTTAACAAAATTTTTGGAACATTTCTCTAATTTATGTTTTTATAAAGTTTTTTTTATCATTGATTAATTTTAAATTAGAAATAATGATTGATACACTTTTAAATCCATATTCTATTTGTACAATAATATTATCAATTACAGTGTTATAAAAATAACACCTAAATTCCTGTTCCGGGTTTTTTATAACTTAACAGAGATCAGATGACGAGAATGAGCATGAGTTGGCCCCTCTTCCTCCACATCATACAAGCGGGAGAACGTTTGGCCCTGAAGGATTTTACGTGCAACAGAGCCCGTTACAGGACGGTTCATCTGTGGAATCGTTTCTCGATCCTGAAGCCATACGGTTCACGAACCGACACGTTACCATCAGGCCATTTGTATTCTTGGATAAATTTGTGATTAACTATTCACCAGTACCATGATTAACATACTAAGAATGGTTGGTACTTACGTATTATACCATCTTCGCCAACGATCGCCAACGGTTTAGTATCTCATTGGCTACAGAATTAAATTTGGCGATAAAGATCAACGGATTACACCATTGCCGGATTGCCATAATTGGGGGTTTAGCAACACATTGGCGACGACTTCAAATTTGGCGATAAAGTTGGACGGTATAATACGTAAGTACCGAATGGTTTTATATAGTCCGTAATTTAAATAGATACACACTAGATAATATAGATGATAATAAATAATAACCTCATTTGGCGCAAGACCAATTTTTATGAAATCAAAAATGAATTTATTTGTAAGATCATTTCTTAAATTGATCAGAAATGGCCATTTAATGCTTTGGGAAATGTAATCACTACATACATCAATCTGAAATCAACCCTTCCATTGATAGTTACTGAATGCGTAACTTATGCCACTAACCGGTTCTTTGATTATTTCCATCACTTTTAATCATTTTAAGAAGGTCATATCAATCAACACAGGTGATATATCACATAAAATTGACATCCAAATAAAATATTTTACATTAGTCTAGTAATTCTCGATTTTTACCTGAACAAATCACGCAATAATCACTAACGACAATTTTATTTGATCACCTTTCGAATTTTTTACGTATTAACCGTGACGATATCACAGTACAAAAAAATCTTTAAAAAACTGATGCCATTTTGTTTTTCTTCCGCAGTAAAAAGTGAATAAAAATGAAGCACAATAAACTCAAACATCGCAACAACCAAACGATCGTTTAAAAAAAAATCCGTGGAGATACTGCTACAAAAAGTTTGATACGCCTTCATAATTCAAAGCGTCAGGGAAAAAAAAGATATGCTTCACTGATAAATACAGTCGAGAACTACGACAATAATTAAAGATATTTCGATGTCAGTGACACGGTTATTATTTCGAACGTAGGCATGTTCTATTTAACAGATTGCTTTTCAAGGGTGTTGATTCCGGTCAAATATAAAACGAGATGGCCCCGTTGTAAATTCAAGTAAACAACAGAAAAAAAATCGTTTCCGAAGCGTTTTTGTTAACCTTTTGTGTATCATTGAATGCACTGCTGTTCACATTGTTAACATGTATTTACTTTGGATAAACAATGACACATACTGTCAGTGTCTGACATCTTAAAGTACAGTAAAAAGAAAGCTTTGGAGATTGAGTGGCTCGTTTAGGGTGCTTTTTTCTTTTTTTAGTTTCGTATACTTGAAATAGAATTTAAGAGACAAAAATACAGACGAATTAATTGAGCAAGCAATTGCTGATCATTTTACAGTCTTTTATTAACATATTTTTTACTTAATTACATTGTTCAAATCAATAATGAACATTTTATATTTCTTTGGGAACGAAATATTCAAAGAAATAGTAATGTAATCGTTAAAATATTCGAATACGACGTTTTACTGAATTTAATACCTCAACGAATTCGAAAAAAGGGATATTAGAGTTTTATCTGTCTACCTGTTAATACAATAATTCAAAAGCAAAACAAAGAGATAAATGGAATTTGGATTTGGATTTTTATTTTAGGTCTGCAAATCTTTATTGGTGAAAATAATCGAAAGAAGTGTATATTCTTTTATGTACATAAAAACCTGTTAAATCAAATGTGTGATACTCTAAAAATATATAAATTGTAGTACGTTTAATTTTTTAAAGCGTTTTGTGTAATTTCAAATAATTATTTGAATTAAAAAAAGATTAAAACGAAATCTACAATTCATATTTCAATACATCATGTCGGAACATCATTTCTTTGTCGGCCAAGCACCACGTACTCGTAAATGTTAAATTATATTTTTATTCATTTTAATTGTTTCATTGAATGTCACTTTAGTATTGCAAACGATACAAAAAAAAAACCTGTGTCTCGCAATAATTGTTTAACCCATTCACTGCCAACCTCGAATATACTCGTGGTTGGTAGGGTGTTACCCTTTGCCAGCACGAATATACTCGTGATACTTTCAATATATCACAACATGGAACTTGTCAAACTTGCAAACTTTTTATGGCCACAAACATAAATATACAAGTGTAAAAACTTAAAAGAAAAAGCTACAAATAAATTGTTTTTACAAAAATTCTACTTTATTTAACCCATTCGCTGCCAAGCCTAAATTGTATGAGGTTATTCCCATTGCCAATCACGAGTATAGTCGTGTTTGATTTTTATACAAGTAAATGATTATTTATGACAAAATATGTGTATTTATTTTGAAATAATAAAACTTAGATTAAAAAAAATAACACACAAAACAGAAATGGCAATGGGAATAACCTCATACAATTTAGGCTTGGCAGCGAATGGGCTAAATAAATATCCCATTTCCTATTTATTTCATTTCACATAATCGCCTTCTCAAAATTATATTTTTCTAGGTTTTATTTGAGGTAGTCATTAACTCACCTTTTTTAATAGGAGCTTTTGTAAATGCAATGAAACACGTTATTAAAAACTGATTTTTTGAGATGCTCGTGCAGATAATAAAATTTTTATTTTTAGCCTATGGATTTTTGTTGACGCTAAAAACCTTGTCGGAGATTATCGGATAGCGCTATGTCCGAACTCCCAATTTTATAGTTAGTAGCCGAGTAACATGACGATCAAGCCAAAAGTGCACTCCAGCTCGAGAGTTGTTATCTGATTTATATAGCATGCACCACAACCTCATCCCAAAAACAATATCATATTCTGACATGATAAAAAGTGTAATAAAATAATTAACATTATTTACATTTTGGGACGCCGGTTGATAACTAAAGATGGTTAGAAATCCGAACTTTTAAGATGCTCTGTACCTTAAGTGAACTAATTTTACAGTAGAGCACAGAAAAAAAAAGAAAGCACGATATGCAAATCCACTTTCCTTATAGCTCATTAATTACTGCAGCTAGCCCGCTGTTACTCTGTCTAAACATTAACCACACACAAATCAGTTTCGCCCGTGAACTTAAAAACTGTAGAGGTCTGAGAAAGGCAAAGTTTGGTGGGCTTTTTTTTTTTTTTTTTGCTTCTGCCCAAGAAAGCGGCAGTAATTATACGGGGACTCGAGGTATTTCCGTCATCTCGGCCATATGCGACCTCATAGCCATCGCTTCACTACACTTCCATCATCCTTTTCACACATTCGCGAGGAAGGAATTTAGCCGACTGAAACAAGAGAAATCGGAACACCCCGAGGGACCATCTAGAGCGGAACGGGAAACCATCTTCTTCTCATCTCGTGCGTCGACGGAACTAAGAAGCTCAGTCATCAGAATGAGAAACGAACTCATTTGCGTTCGAAAACTCTAAAAGTGAGATAGTTAGCACGCTCTTTTTTTCCCTATTGTTTAAATTCGCATCGGATCAAAGCGGGCGGCCATCTTTAGAAACTGAAACCATTTGTATTGTTCATCAAGAATTTTTTTTTTGTTATTTATTTATTAGATTCTATACCAACTGTTAGAAAGGATGAAAATAATTTTATACTAGCTGCCTTCGGCGACCAAACAGCTCGCCCAAATTTTTGCCTTTTTAGGATGTTAAAAAAACATATGCTATTCTTTTGTATTAATATTATTTTGTAATGTCACTTTGTAGTTTGCTTGATGATGATGATGTCGAGTCCACATTTTACCACGGAAAGAGGGGTGCAGTAGCTTCTGAGGGTATGGACCCCTAAGCATCCGAGGGCAGAAGTCTGACTTCTAGCTCATATGAGGATGAAACACACACCCACATGATGGTGTGGCGGGTACATAAATGGCGGGATCGGCTAACCCCAATCAATTGCGAGACATAATTTGCGAGATATTTGAAGTAGCACCAACTAGGGCCAAGAGTAGGACTTAGCTACACACTCACCACATTTAATTGCACATCCCCTTTTTACAAAGGGGCACATTCACACATCTCACAGACAGAACAAAGAAGAACAACCATGCCCGAACAGGGACTTGAACCCGGGACTCACAGAACACGATGAAGACGTGCTACCTCTGTGCCAGAGAGCCGGTAAAATTATTTGGCTTGAGAGAAAAATACGAATTTAATTCAATCGATTGCACTAATTAAAAAGCACATATTATACCAAATGAAATCGCAAATGAAAACCTTATTTCAAAGTTTTTATGTCAATTTTTTATTTTCTATATAATGTCCAATTAAATGAGAAATAATAGAAAATATCATAAATTACCATGATGAATTTTGATAATTGTTATGCTTAATTCTGAAACTAAATTCTCTAACGAGAATATTAAAAAATAATTCCTGAAATAAACCCACAGTTTAAAAGACAGTTCATTAATTAAAATGAAACCATATTTAATAGATTTTTGTATCTTCTTTCGGTGTAGCCATGTTTAATTTTATTTTTTTATTTACCGACACATTATTTCAAATAATTTTCTTTATTCTCTTTCAAATAATCCTCTATAATTCTCTTTTAGATTATTTCAATAATTCTATTATCCGTTTAAAAATCTTGTTTCACGAATTAAATAAAACGGAAAAGAAAAATCCATGAATTCATGAAAAAAATAATTGCAAATATTTACAAAGTAATAAATATATCGACAACCGCTTGTGTTAATCTATACGAAGGTATATCTGAAATGTAATCAATCTTTGATTAGCTTTTTTTTAAAAAAAATTTCATCTGAATAAAATCGCACTTCTACTTCAGTCTTTCTTCACAAAACAAACAAAGACAACGTTATGAACTATAAACAAATAACATTTAATGAAATATGTTAATTTTAAGTACTAGTCCCTTTTTTAAAATTAGATTGACATCATAAATCATTTTTATAACGTTATAGAGTCCCAGAAAAAAGAATGCTCTAACAATAAATACGCTTAGTAAGAAATCAATAACTGGACGACACATAAGAGTCATTTTTTTCATCTACGTATCGAAAATTTATACACAATAATATTTATATAAAAATTATACTTATAGCTAAAAATGTTTTTAATTGTATATAAATCAAATATCAAGAATAAATGCCACTTTTGTAAAAAATAGCCTTTCTGTTAATTTCCATTCTCTATCAAACGGAATAATTTACATG
>JAOUZG010030349.1:150052-173242 GCA_026289955.1 Argiope argentata | reverse complement strand
AAAAAATATTTTTTTTTAATTTTAAAATATTTTAAGATTCAATATATTTTATTCTTTTTTTTTCTTTTCATTCTATATAAAGTTATTTGAAACCAAGCTAGATATCATTTTGTAATTATACTTAAAAATTACTTTTTTAGAAATTTTTTGTATACGCATGCATTGAATTTTCATAAGAATTTATGATTTTTATCTATAACTATGATTTTTATCTATAACTTTTATCTATAAATTAATAAAACAGAACATTTAAAATTACCGTTATATTTTCGGTATTTTAAAGTACGCCATCTCTTTAAATTAAAATCTTACTTCAAAGAATTAAAGCATGAGAAAGTGCGGACAGACAGTATTTAGTATTTGGAAACAGGTGCTCATGGCTTAGAAGCCCGATTTCGTAAAAGATCTTCTGTTTACTTAGGCCTATGTAAATTAAATTTATCATATTCAAATGATGCTGATGTGGTGTAGAAATATGAAAAGAGAATAATGGATTATGCCACCCTCAATATTCCACCATGGATCTTCACCCTGTTCCTTCCTTTTTGACTAAAAAAAAAAGGTGTACTTTTCTGTTCTGAGTTCAATAAAATATGGTACATTTTGGGTTATTTCATTGTATAGTGAAGATAATAAAGCATTAGATCAGAGATGCACAGCCTATGGACCACTGGCCTAAATTGGCCCTCATAGCCTTTGAAGTTGGCCTGCGGATGTTAATAAAATAAGGCTAATTTAAAATGAAATGAGATTTTTTCAAATAAACAGGGGGGGGGGATCTAATGCGAAAACGATTCTACATCAGAATAAATAATTTACCGTTGTTCAATAAGTTTGTTTACTTTTAACAACTCAGCTTCTCAGTTTGTTTCCCTCATAGCTTCAAATATCCAATCCCAACGTTCTCATCAATTATGACTAATTTTTTTTCTCAAAATTTAAATTGTGTTCTCTGTGTAATTATCAAAAAAGTTTTCATCTCTTATTCTATCTCAAGTTTGCCTCCTTTTTTTAGCATGAATCATTTGGGGAGGGGGGGAGGTAAAGTATTTTAATCATATCTATAATGTTTATGTTTCATTCATTCATTTATTGCATAATGTGTGCATGAGTAAAATAAGTAAAGTAATAATTGTAGTCCATACGTATTGACAAAAAAAAAGTGTTTTCACGTTTATAACATGTTTTAACATTCACGTGCTGCTTTGGCCCTCGACGTGATCCTTTTTCATATTTTGGCCCCTCATCTTGAAAAGGTTGTGTATCCCTGCATTAGATAATATAGCATGTTAGCATTTTTAGTTAGACCTATAATAAGCAGATTCTTTTAGAAAATTGCTAAAGGAAAAAATAATTAGCATCTAAATATATTTTATAGTAAAACTACAGAATAAAGATTGAAAAATTATAATTTAAAATATTATTGCATAATATTAAACTAATATTAACGCAAAAACAATAATACCCAATGAAAAATATCTGGCTTTCTTTCTAAAAACTATATTTTGGTGCGAATACAGAATTGCTGAGAGATTATTTTCAAATTTAAACTGGCTAATCAGAACATCAAAATAGTCAATCTGGTCCGAAAATCATACTACAACCATATCCTCCTTGCATCTACTTGGTCCAAATTTGGACAAATCTATATAATATTGTTATAAAGATCCCATAACAGATTTCATTTGTCTAGTATTTTTCTTTTCAAATTATTATAACTCAATATATCTGGGCAGAAGCAATTATATTATTCATTGTGGGCATTCCGTACAAAGTTTGATGTAGTACTACAATTTTGATGGCTTTGAGTTACATTTCATTCTTCTTCATTCTTTCTTTCATTCATTCTTCTAACTCAATGTGTTTGGATTCATTGTACTCGCAAATATGCACACGGACAGAAAGCTTAATTTTTTCAATTCCTACTATTAGTTCATACTTTCCCGTTATATATATGGTTCAAATTTTCAATCATTAATAAAATACTTTTTATTCATCCACTCAAGTTCAAATACACTTTTTTAAACTTATAGTGGATGACACTTAATACAGTTGTTTTCAAATACTAACTAATTAATTAAATTTAAATAATTTTTAATACATTAAATGGAGTTTTAGCATTTTGTAATGAAAATCGAATTCAACAGGCAGTAGCTCAATCGGTAAAAAAAGAGAGGATTTCAGTATTTTTCATGTGAAGATGAAGAATGCGAGTTCAATTCTAAAAAAATCAATCATTTTTCTTATAAATTATTTATATTAATTGTAATTATTTAATAAAAATTAATTAAAGGAATAGGAATTGAACTTAAGTTTTTATATTATTTATTTATATTTTTTGAGGGAGTTTGTCGAAAATTTGATTTTTTTAAAAACTATTTTAGAATTAAAATCACACCCGACATTGAATACGCTGTATTGCTGAGCTATTATGTTCACTGGCAGGCAAATATAATTTTTAAAAGATCTAAATATGATCCCTAAAACGTGAGAATCACTTCTCATAGTTAAATTATTTTGATAATTTCAATATTTTCTGTAATTTGTATAGAAAAAGGAACGCATAATTTTCCCTATGGTGAATTTTTATAATATTTATAACTTATTAATATAATTTACTCAATATTATACATTATTCGTTTATACAAAATGAATTTTAATTTTTTTACTGTCATGATATCGAGATAAACACAACCATTATATTAAGGAATAAATACTTTTAGAGATATATTCTTTATTAAGTACTAAGCTACATTAGGAAGTATTTTCTCTCAATTAATTTCTATTTTTAATTAATAAATCATAGTGATAAAAAATTATGAGAATTTTTTTTTTTGAAATTTATTCTCAGGTGGCATCATTTATAATAAATCACATCAAATTGATAAACAAGTTCTAAAAAATTAATACAGCATAATTTCATAAAAAAAAGTCAAAAATGAACAAAATTTTGAAATTCTCTGGCAACAGGAAATAAGATAAGAGAACGATTGCAAAATTCCATTTTAACGAGCATGAACCAAATCGAGTTTAATAAAAATTGTATAAAAACGTTTTCGAATAAAATCCGCGTTGATATTTAGACCAAACACAAACCGCATACAAAATTCCATAATTTTCTTTTATATCGAACTGTGACAGATGTATAAAAGAAAAAGGAAAAAAAGCGGATTAAACCGCGAAACAACCCAAGTTAATATCTCAGCAGAAAAGAAAATATACTCAACAGTTTATTTGTGCCATCCGAAAATAGATCTCCCGATCTTTGAAATATTTTCGGACGTGCGTTACTTCGCTCTGTCACAGTTGGCCGGTGAAGCAACTCCGCAAACCACGTGCAATACTGACAGTCGGACATCCGTCACGCTGTAATTTGTTTCAGATTAAATTTATATTTTTTTATTCTCTTTTTGCTGTCATCGACGGTTCCGCAAAATTTGCGTATTAGGTCAATAGTTACAATTAGGAATTTAGTTAACCCACTCGCTGCCAGCTACGAATATACTCGTGGTTGGTAGGGTGTTACCCTTTGCCAGCACGAATATACTCGTGATACTTTCAATATATCACAACATGGAACTTTTCAAACTTGCAAACTTTTTATGGCCACAAACATAAATATACAAGTGTAAAAACTTAAAAGAAAAAGCTACAAATAAATTGTTTTTACAAAAATTCTACTTTATTTAACCCATTCGCTGCCAAGCCTAAATTGTATGAGGTTATTACCATTGCCAACCACGAGTATACTCGTGACTTGATTTTTATACATGTAAATGATTATTTATGACAAAATATGTGTGTTTATTTTGAAATAATAGAACTTAGATAAACAATAACACTCAAAACAGAAATGGTGATGGGAATAACTTCATGCAATTTAGGCTTGGCAGCGAATGGGATAAATTACTAAGATAACAGGAAATAGAAGTAAATAACTAATTTTTTCAGTGGCTATGTGGTACGTATTTGATTAAAGTATCAATGTAAGTTTAACAAATTATTTGAACATCAAAGTTTATTTTGTTGTTAACCATCAAAAACTATTTTTTTTAAGAAAAAGGATTTCCCCTCCTCCATTTTTTATTTCTAAAATTCATATTAGGGAACTTAAGGTTTTTATTTGTTACTACTAGAATAGAGGCTGTGCCGGCGTCCTGGCATAGGGGTAGTTATTCTTCCGCGAGATCTGGGCGTCCCGGGTTCGAGTCCCGGTTAGGGCATAGTGGTTTTTCTGCGTTCTATTTGTAAGGTGTATGAATGTATCCCACTGTAAAAAGGGGCTAATGCAGGCGAATGCGACGATTGAATTACAAAAGTCGTTCTCTTGGCCCTAGTTGACGGTATTACAGAAGAAGAGATTAGGCTTAAATCGCTGACTACCTCATCGAGCTTGTCCATGGCAAGTGCCATAAGAGACAACAACAACTATGACAAAAATATGAATGAGGATATCGAATTGTAGTGCAATTGCTTCAAACAGTGCATTGCAAAATTGACTATCATATCACTAGATAATTCATATAAAAAAATTCTTTAAAAGAAACTTCTTTCCGTAAAATTTCCAAGCCTTTTCTTCTATTATTTTTAGAAGTTCATTCAGTCTAATATTGGCACACATTCCCTGGTGCTTATACCTGTACTTAAGGTCTATGAAATTTAAAAATCTATGAAGAGAACATTCTCTTACATTTGATCTGGGGTCATACATGTGATCTGGGTGTCCCAGTTAGGGCATGGTTGTTCTTCTGTGAGGTTGTAAATGTGTCTCCCCCCTCCTGTAAAAGGCTCTGTGCAAGCAAATATGATGAGAGGGTAGCTAAGTCGTACTCTTGGCCCTAGTTGGCGCTACTTCAAAACAAGAGACGCTCACTTTAGCTTAATTTCGCTGAAGCATCAGTGAGCTAGTCCATGATAAGGGCCATTAGAAACCATAATAAAGAGGTGGTCTCAATCCTTTAAATTTTCCTTGCGAACTTGAATTTCATGCTTTTATTCCACTAGATTTCTTTCGAGTTTATAATGATGGAATTTTGCTATTGTTTTTACATTCCTCTTCTCGTACGTTAGAATTCTGCATCTTCATACAGCTGCATGTTCCTAATAAGAATACATAATTTTGATCTTTTAAAAAGTCTTATCAATCAAGCGCGTGACTTGAATTGTTGATTCCCTTTAAACAGTATTAACTGCCAGTAAATTTCAGAAGAAAAAAATTGATACCGATTTCATAATGCTGAATATGGAATAATAATCTTACGGAATTAAACTGCAATTAAAGAACAAGTTAAGCAGAAATTTAACTAATGATATAAAGTAAAAATTATTAAGAAAATCAAAATTTTATAAATTTATTTTTATTGAAAATATAAAAGAAGAAAATTCTAAAATGCCTGAGAAATTGTAAATAAAACTAGAAACAAATTTAGCGACATTCAGTCTTATAAGGAAGAAAATTCTTTAATATTTATTGAAATGTAAAATGTATACTATAAATATGATCAAATTTCGAATAATTTTACAAATAAATCAATACGCATCGCTTTTTCTAACATTTTTTTGATGTTATTATAGTTTAAAATTGCTTTATACTCCCTGCTACACTAAAAATATATTTAAATAAATTTTAAATTATTAATAAACTTAATATTTATTATTTTTATAGAATTTCTTACTTTTTTGTATACGAGGCCCCAAATTCCATATCGACATTAATTACACCCCCTTTCAAATAATTTTGGCATCTTAAAATACCTCAATTTTTCTGTAAATTCTTTTTTTGCTTTCTTATTTTAATATTATATTTATTGTTCGGGTTACTGTCGTGTTTCTTCGTAATTAGCTGATTTCCATCTAGGCAGACTAGAAAGGTACTTAGAATCCCTAGGCAGAAAGGCCCACAAGAACTTCGATTGAAAAACTACTGCCTTAGTCGCTAAATAAATGGGCAAGAAATAAAAATACAAATTTTGTGAATAATAAAATGATAATATTAATAGTTTGGTTAAAATAATTAAAATTCTTGCTTATTTTAGGATATTTATTTAGTCAAAATATTTATGAAACAATATCTGCTTCAATAATATTGCATACAAAAGTGGAAGCTGGGAAATAGTCATAATAAATAAAATAAGCAATAAAAAATCTCCCGCTATGGTGCAGATGTACGAAGAGATATGCTGATTCATGTATCATCCTCGTCATTCAACTACGATTCAAAACTTGAAATTTCATAATGTGACGTTATTTTCATTAAATAAATCATTTCTCGCTTATATTTTTATTTGAATTGTTACACGTCTTCGATGACCAGCTGGTCCGCCATGATTGTTTGTATACAATTTCAATTAAATCTCTCAATCGGGAATTCCTGAGCGAAGTACTTTGGATTAAGATTAAAGTCTACTTTAGATTTGCATCATTTTAACAATTAATCCCCATATTACTCTCTTAAATGTTAATGGAATCTAGTCTCGAGGCATAATGGTATCAATAAAAGTGGCTGTTCGGTTCATCTATTTTTTAGTTGCACACAATCTTTCTACTATATTGTAATTTCACATTCGTATACCTTACATAAATTGTGGACACTAAAATCAGTCTTATGCCTTCAACAATAGACCATTCGCTAAAATATTTAATGAAACGATGAAGTCAATTTGAATATCGACAATGTAAAAAAATACTATTGAATTTTACGCAAAATATAAGAATTAATTTTCACATTGGAATCCTAAATTAAAATATCTAGTCTGAAGAGGGCAACTAACATACGCAGAGAGAGAGGGGGGGGCTATTTTTGGTTCTAACACTAAATTATACCTTAAGCTATGAATCCCAAATGCATTCAAATTCAATAAGTACAATTTTTTACGCTATGCAATATTTTGCAAGTAAACAATTTGGCAAAATTCCTGTTAGAGATAAACTTCTGTTTATAGAAACGGATTTTAAATACCAATGCTACTAAAATTGCTTTCATATTTAGTCATTATTGCTGGCATTACAGAATTTTAAGAACAATGCAGCCACATAATTGCGATAGCTTTAAAGAATTTGTCTTTGCGTGGCTACATTGACGTCTTTCCAGTTATTCTGTAGATTAAAACAGTTTTATAGTTATTAATTTTAGATATTTAAAATAACGCAATTACTATGAGAACATAGGTGTATAAAATTTGAAACCTATGTATTCGGAAGTGATAATATTTAAACATACGCTTTAAGTATCAAATTCTTACTGGGTTTCTCCAAATAATTTTACATTTTGACAAAATTGGTGGAATAGGATACTATCAGTGACATAGGATGAATATATTTTCAGGCATAACTGAAATTGCGAAGGTTGGTCGTATCAATTGAAAAATACAAGTTTTAAAGATTGTAATTCATAACATTAATGATTGTAATTCATGGACTCGGCCTACAGAAAAATATTTGTATTAATCACAGCTTAGCGTTTTATTAATAATTAGATGCACAAATAAAAACTAAATAATTTCGACATTTTTTTTATTATCCAAATCTTAAAATACAGCCAATAATAATAAAAATTTAACAATATGCTTATTTCAAAAAGAGTTCTATACAGATGGTAAAGTATTATAAAATGGTTTACATAGAGAAATCTATAAACAGTTCAGTTAAAATATTTAAACATAACACAAAAATAAACGCTCATAATACAAAACAAATTTAAATACAATAATATAAAATATTACATAATGAATCAACTGCAAATTTTTACACTAATACAGAAGTGATAAAAGATGAAGGGTATTTTTCCCCCAGAAAAAAAATTTACCACAATTAATTCTTATCCAATTTTCTTACTTTTGATTTATTATTTTATGAAGGTGTTTAAAAAATTTATTCAGAATTTCAAGTATTTGTTAACATTATTAATCATCAAGTTAAATAGTTTATAAAAAATACTTTAAAAAATTATACATTTTTTCACTGTTTTCCGCTTTAATTTCATCATTCATTATTCTAAATACAAAATCTTCAAATCCTTTTTCCTATTACTAAATGAAAGTACAAGTACGGAATTAAATTTAAATTAACGTATCGACAGATAATAAATTATATAAATATTAGAATATGCTACCGAAAATAGACTTAGAAAATTTCAGCAAGTTAATTCAATTACAAAATTTAATCTTTATTTTAATATTAGCAATTTAATTATAATAAAAACCTACAAAAATATAATGGCATCCATTCAATATTTTTCAAAATATTAAAGCTCGATATTTAATCTGTTAAAAAATTTACAACTAATTAAATGTTTATATTCTTCATTATTTGAAGATCTTTTGAAACATATCAATCACCATGGTGATCAAGCATAGTGATCAAATTATGTTTCCCGAATCTCTGGATTCCTGATTGGCTGGCCGGCCGAGCCAATCAGTCATCCTCACGCGATATCTAAAATTTAATTACAATTATTAATGCTGAGAGTTACCTCAAACGCTTAAGCATTTCAAAAAAAATAAATGTTAAGATTTAAATAATTTAGAATAGGGAAATTTTCTGAATGGATGCCATAAAATTGTCTTTATCTTGCGCGGGAAAATTACGTCCAAAACATTAAATAATTTATATAAATGCTATATTTTTTAAAAAATTATTGTTCGTACTTAAAAATGTCTAAAATTTGAAATGCTATTAATGTTTTAAAATTAAAACTCAGATTATTAATAGTCAATTTTAAAAAAATGCTAAAAAGCAGAAGAGAATTACATTTAAAAAGAAGTCAAGTTCATAAGGTTATTTACAATTCAAATTTGATACATTGTATTCTACAATCAAGAAATTGAAAACTAATAAATAAAAGCAAGCATTTTCATTGTTACACAGTTTCTTTGCATCCTCATGTATTCTTAAAAGCTTCATTTATTTAATGACTTCATTTATTCAACTATCCCTGTCCAGCTATTACACAGAGCAATTTACTTTAAATAGGTAATGACAGTGTAGGTTATAAATAAATTTTACTAAGAATAATTTTTAAAAAATACTTAGTGTGCTAAAAAGCAGAATTTTAATTATTTTTAACTTTATTATTTAATTTATTAATTAAGATAGATATTCGGATATGTTAGGTTTCATGATAGATTTACTATCAGGTATTAACATTTGAATGATATCATAATTTGATGAATGTTTAAATTTTTTATACAATATAATATACATAAATATCATAATATAACAGTACACAAATACAAAAAGACCTTAAGCATGTATAAATCTTAATAAGTTTAATAAATACATTATATAAATTATCTATTAAATTTATTATGTAAGATATAAACTGTAATAAATTCTATTGTCAAACGCAAGTCATGACTTTCGATCTAAAGAAGTATCGAATCTTATTTGAAGCATCTGGTTCATGAAATGGACAATCAAAGGAAAAAATCTAACATTTGAGCAATTAATAGAAGAATAAACTGTTTAAATGTCAGTCTTTAAAACGCAAAAACACAATTACTTTGGAAATGTTATGCCAATAATGAAAATCAGGTTCTATTAACAAAACAATTTTAAGCAAAACTAAATTCCAACAAGCAAAGAAATACAATTGTTTGGCAGCAAGAATATTTCTAAAGAATGTTGATGAATTACAAAACAATTTTACACATTTCTTTGCATTACATATTACAAGAACAGGCTGAATAATTTTCTAATTCACCCACTAAATTTTAGAAAATTTTAAGAAGTCAAACATAACAGATTCAGTAATGAAAAATTTTTAATATCCTGTAGACATACATTATTGGTTTACTTCATATCCTTTGATTGTTAATCCCAAAAGTTCTGGATAATACCGTTTCCAACATTTACAAGCTTAATAGTGGCTGACATCCAGATATGTCAGTAGTCACGTGAGGTGACCGATCAGGTGCATTAATCAATACCAATGCTACTTAAATTGTTTTCGTATTTAGTCATTATTACTGGCATCACAGAATTTTAGAAACAATGCAGCCACATAACTGAAATAGTTTTAAAGAATTTGCCTGTGTATGGCTATATTGTCTTTCCAAATATTAACAGTTATTCTGTAGATTAAAATAGTTTTATATTTATTAAATTTTAGAAATATAAAATAGCGTAATTACTACGAGAACACAGGCGTATAAAATTTGAAACCTATGCATTCGGATAATCTTTAAACATACGCTTTGTATCTCAAATTCATAATGAGTGTCTCCATACAATTTTACATTTTAACAAAATTGGTGGAATAGGATACTATCAGTGACATAGGATAAATACATTTTCAGGCATAACTGAAATTGCAAAAAATGGTCGTATCAATTGAAAAATAAATTTTAAGGATTGTAATTCATAACATTAATGAATATAATTAATGGGCTCAGCCTTCAGAAAAATATTTGAATTACAGCTTAACGTTTTAATAAAATTAGATTCACAAATAAAAATTGAATTTTGGCAGATTTTTTTTATTATCCAGATCTTAAAATACAATATAACAATATGCTTATGCAAAAGCAATTCTATACAGACGCAAGTATTATAAAATGGTGTACTTAGATAAATGCATGAACAGTTCATTTAAAATATTTGAACATAACAAAAAAAACCGCTCATAATACAATGATATATTGAATAATACAAATGAATACATAATACAAATTAATATACAATATGAAATATTACATAATGAATCAACTGCAAATTTTTACACTGATACAGAAAACAATGAGAGATTAAAGGGTTTTTTCCGAGAAAAAAATTTATCACAATTTAATTCTTATCCAAGTAATTTTCTTTCTTTTGATTTATTATTTTATTAAGGTGTTTAAAAAATATCAATTATTTATTGATGTTAACAAACGTTTGGAATTCTAATCATCAAGTTAAATAGTTTATAAAAATACTGAAAAAAATATGCATAATTTTATGAATTGTTTTCCTCTTTGATTTCATCATTATTCTAAATACAAAATCTTGAAATACTTTTTTAAATGACTAAATGAAACTTCAAGTACGGAATTAAAATTTAAATTAACCTATCGACTGATAATAAATTATGGAAATGTCAGAATATGCTACCGAAAATAGACAGGCTTAGAAAACTTCAGCAAGTTAATTAAATTACAAAATTTAATATTTATTTTAATATTAGTAATTCAATTATAGTAAAAACCTACAAATATACAATGGCATCCATTCAATCTTTTTCAAAATATTAAAACTCGGCATTTAATTTGTTAAAAAAAATTCCCCGTAATTAAATGTTTATATTCTTCATTAAGTGAAGATCTTTTGAAACATATTGATCACCATGGTGATCAAGCATAGTGATCAAATGTTTCCCGAAGCTCTGGATTCTTGATTGGCTGGCCGGCCGAGCCAATCAGTCATCCGCACGCGATAAAGATAAGATCTAAAATTTAATTACAATTATTATTGCTGAAAATTACCTCAAACGCTTAAGAATTTCAAAAAAATTAATAAAGATATTAAGATTTAAATAATTTAGAATAGGGAGATTTTCTGAATGGATGCCATAAAATTGTCTTTATCGTGCGACGGGAAATTACGTTAGAAACAGTAAATATTTCATATAAATTCTATTTTTTTAAATTATTGTTCGTACTTAAAAATGTCTAAAATTTGAAATGCTATTAATGTTTTAAAATTAAAACTCAGATTATTAATAGTCAATTTTTAAAAAAATGCTAAAAAGCAGAAGAGAATTACATTTAAAAAGAAGTCAAGTTCATAAGGTTATTTACAATTCAAATTTGATACATTGTATTCTACAATCAAGAAATTGAAAACTAATAAATAAAAGCAAACATTTTCATTGTTACAGTTTCTTTGCATCCTCATGTATTCTTAAAAGCTTCATTTATTTAATGACTTAATTTATTCAATTATCCCTGTCCAGCTATTATACAGAGCAATTTACTTTAAATAGGTAATGACAGTGTAGATTATAAATAAATTTTATTAAGAATAATTTTTAAAAATACTAAGTGTGCTAAAAAGCAGAATTTTAATTATTTTTAACTTTAGTATTTAATTTATTAATTAAAATAGATATTCGGATTCGGAAGGTTTCATGATAGATTTACTATCAGGTAGTAACATTTGAATGATATCATAATTTGATGAATGTTTAAATTTTTATACAATATAATATACATAAATATCATAATATAACAGTACACAAATACAAAAAGATCTGAAAACATTGGTTCATCTTTAAAATTATGATCACCTAAAATTCCATTCTTGCAGCCATTAAAAGCAAACTTTAAAATTAAAACATTAATCTTCAAAATATTTTCAATGTGTAAGAAAGGAATTTGAAATAGTCTTAAGCATGTATACATTTTGTAAATATCATAAATTTAATAAATACATTACATAATACATTATATAGGATACAAAATGTATTTATCAAAACTCTATTCTCATAAAGTCATTGACTTTCAATCTAAAGAAACATTGAATTTAATATTTGAAACATCTGAATCATGAAACGGACAATCAAAGAAAAAAATCTAAAATTTGAGCAATTAATGGAAGAAAATCTTCGAATAAACTATTTAAATGTCAGTCTTTAAAACGCTAAACAATTACTTTGGCAGTGTTATGACTTTATCAATGAAAACTATCAGGTTCTATTAAACAATTTTTAGCAAAACTAAATTCTAACAACTATGCAAAGAAATACAATTGTTTGGCAGCAAGAATATTTCTTAAGGGAATGAATTCATAGACAATTCTACACATTTCTTTGCATTACATATGACAAGAACAGGCTGAATAATTTTCTAATTTACCCACTAAATTTTAGAAAATTTTAAGAAGGCACAAACATAACAGATTCAGAAAAGCGGAGGACATTAAATATGTTTAATTTCCTGTAGCCATACGTTATTGGTTTACTTCATATCATTTGATTGTTAATCCCAAAAGTCCTGGGATTATACTGTTTCAACATTGACTAGCTCAATAGTGGCTCCAGATATTTCAGTAGTCACGTGAGGTGACAGATCAAATGGACTAATCAATCAATTATCCTTCAATGCTGCTGATCATTTTCATTTATTTCACTATATGAAGTAATCGACATACAGTTGCCATTTGCATATAGTTGCCATTTGGCCTGCGAATATTTGAAAAATATGGGCTTATTTATAATATTTTCCTTTATCGCCGAGACTGACGATCTTGACAAAAAAAAGGCATTAAACCCTGTTTTATAAAATGTAATAAAATAAGATTAATTTTTTAGATATCCTTGCATAATAAACATAACCAATTTTTTAACCAATTTCTATAATATTCAATATATTAATGTAGGCTTTATTAGTGAAATCTCCACAACGGATGAAAGATAAAAGCAGTTCTTAAATGAAATGCGACTACGCCTAGAACACGGTAAAATTATTTAAAAGTTGATCAATAATAAAAGGAGATAAATACATACTTTAAAATCATGTTCTGTAGGAGTTTTTCCACATTTGATAAAATCACATCAAAATAAAAGATCGTATCACCAGAGTAAAAAATGGATATTATAAAATCCATTGGTACATTTTCCTACAATATGTACCATTTCATTTTCTTAAATGCTAAATACATTCTGGTACAAAATATGATAGAAAAACTGAATTTAAAGCACATATGAATGATCAGAAATAAGCTGGAGAGAACTTATTAAAAATTCTACGAGTCAGTTACACATTTTTTTTAAAACATTATACAGAAAATCTGTATTGAGCATCATAGATCTCATACTATAATCTCAAGACTAAGCTTTTCAAAGCTTTTTCGCTTAGAAAGTTTCAATGAAGAACCAAGATTACTTATTGTACGACGCGAACAAATAGCCTGTATAACCAAACCAAAATAGCATAGGTTTGTCTTTAAATAGTGAATAGTTGCTGACATAGGCAGTTTTTCAAAACCAAAACTACGCTTTAAAAAACGCACTTATAAATAAAACTACGCTTATAAACAAAAATGCACTTCCATAAAAGTGTAAATTCCTTTTTGTATGTAAATTTGCATTTTTTCCGAAATGATGAGGTTTTAATGTCAATAGGAATTAATATACTGCTCTATAAAGACATTCCCTAAAACGATTACATCGAATATTCATCTAAATTCTATAGTATATAAATGAAATTAAATCTTAGTTGGTATTATGTAAGAATCATTTTAAGCAAGTACATTATGTTCAATACGAGACATAGAAAATGTCACAACGAACATTTTAAAGAAATGTTAAATTTCAAATGCATTCACATAATCCACTTGTGGTGGAAAGACCTGCATTGCACATCGAGATCTTTCGTCACAGATTCGTCAAGGACATGCTACACACGTTCGTAGGCAATTGTGCAGAAGTAAAAATGATGTCCGCGGCTCAAACTTAAATTGTTTGCCTGAATGTACTTTACAGGAGCACAATTTTAGGTCAAAAATTAATTCATTTAGAATATATATAGACCTTCCAATTTCTATAAGGTATCTGATACTTAGTGGTTCCTTTGCGAGTTAGTGACTTTCATCCACAAGTAGTTAATAGATCACTTATCTTTACACATTGCATATGCTTCACAAATATGGCTCAGAACATCATGAAGAAATGGACAATATCCTTCACCTCAATATGGGGTCGTGAGATACAAAAGGAGAATGATGACTGACGATGAATTTCGAAGTAGTTCAGGATATCTGCCAAGATTTATTCATTACAACAGCATAGTTGTATCTGAAAAGAAGCAAGTTAGAATCCAATTACTTATAGACCAAATACGTGCATCACCCGCTCTTACGAACGAGTTGAAATATTTTACGATATTGATAGTGCAACATTTATTCACTAATGTCATGAATTTTTTTTTATTCATCCAAATAGAAGCAGTTTGCATTTCCAAGTTCGAAAATAAATCCATTGGAAAGCTAAGTTACGTTTACCCCAATAACGTTTCTGATAGATTCTTGACTGTCAACCACGAAATAAGAGTTGAGTTGAATTGAATTTGTTGTTTTTTGGCACAAAAGCCATATTTTGGCTAAGCTGCTTCACATTCTCGAGTTTAAATTTCTATATTCTTATAATAAAATCAAAACATGAAATTATGACAAAATCCAAATGTCTAAAATTTTAAACCAATGAGTTATGAAAAATCGTAACCATGATGTAAAGAAATATACTATGCCAAAAAGTGCGGTCAATGTTTATATATGATTATAAAAACCGATATTTTTTTAAAAAAAACTAAGCAGACCAACATGCGGGGTTTTGGACAACAACTCGCCCAATTCCGGGTGAGAGCCCTGAAAACACACGAGACGCTGGCTAGAAAATCGTGGCCACTCTTTAAGAATGTGTAAGACAGACATAGGGCTGTTACACATTGAGTAGAATGGTGCTGGGTCCCCCATCAACAAATGTCGGTGGGTGAAACGAGTGTGCCCAATCCTCAACGCAGTTAAAATTTCTTCCAGTTTTCTGCTGTGTAAAGTTGCCCAGATATCTACCTCGAAATAAGAGGAATTCCTTCAAAATAGATTCGAAGGCCAGCTAAAATCCTCGGCTTATAAAATATTCTAGATCAAATTTTTCTTTAAAAAATTCGAATTATTTTTTATAATGACAAGATTTTCCGTTTACATTTAATTAAGGAATTTCAGAGCTAAAAACGTTTGCACTCTTATTTGGTTAATTCATAAAACCATTATCTTTCACAGCAAAATAATTTTTTTTAAATCCTCAAGAAATAGTGTTTGCATATAGAATTGTAATTATAAATTTGGCAACTTGCCAGCTGTCCTTTTGTCATCGGCCGGGGGCTGGCAGAGGTGCAGGCCTCTAGCCCATGGGTTGACCTGCGAAAGAAATATATCCTCTGTCCTCCTAGGAGCAGCACACCTTCACGTGGTCCGGCTGGTTACGGAGGGAGCACTCCGCCGGATTCGCTGGCCGGCGTAACACAGCGCCTGGGTTTAATCCCAACTCCAACTAAGATCCTGCTCCGCCTGCGTCCGGGGACGACCACTGCCTCGATCAACGGCGCAGGTTCCTGTTAGCTTCGGTTGCAGGCTTGATGTAATAGACCAGATGGTGACAGGAAGCCTGGACAACCGTCCTTGTCACTAGGGAATAACTGGCTTCGGTCTCCCGTGCTAATCTTCGTTCCTTTGAGTGGGGTTCGTTGGCAAATATGCACGCAAAGTATGGAAGGGTTGACTCTCAGGTCGTACCCGCTATTTGTGGTATCTGTCGACATCGGTCTGAAGCGGTCCTTAATTGGGCCAGGATCTCGCCAGAGATTTGGATTTGGATTTGGATTTAAATTTCTGGCGCAAGATCCTGATATAGAATATACTGCGCCGAAACAGTGTAAGATTCCTCCATCAAGCTAAAATTAGTTTTGTATTGTAAAAATGTAATTGGCTGTGTTCAAACTACTTAAATGATAAAAAAATGAAAGTTATTAAAAACCAGACTATATTTCATGTAAAATTCCCACATCTTTAATATATAAGAAAATGTTTGGGTGATGATTCTCACCCAATAAAAAATCCAAATTAAAATGGTTGGATTTAAAATGGTTACGTCGAAGGTCAATAAAGCGGGTGCATTCTATCAAAATGTGACGAACAGTTAACATAACGCCACAATCATCACACATTGGGGGAGGCTCGGAAAAAAGTAAAAATCTATGTGTCAGGCGAGTGGATCTCGCCAGAGAATGATGACTACGGGTCTGAAAGCTACGATAGTAGGACCTGTAGAGAAGGGTTTTTCACGTGTTGGATTTTCCAACTGGTTGTGTTGAGCTTGGAAACGAGGCTGTGGGATTTAAAGTGTGCAGGTACATAGTTCTGCGGAGCCCCTGGAAATACTGTGCAAAGACTAACAGTTGGCCGGTCGGGGTGTCACCCGCTCTTTCTGTCCTTTTGTCGTCAACACTGGATAATGGTCAATTCCGCTGCTTGCTGTAATGGCTGCAGAAACTTAGGACAGATGTTGGTAGGCGGCTTGAGCAACCATCCTGCCTTCAGGGTAAACTTGGCTTCGGCCGCTGGTGCCAGTCGTTCGTTCTTTTGGGTTGGGTTCGTCGATGCTTGTGCACGTAGAGTGGAAGGGTCGATCCTTGGGTCGTATCCGTTTTGTGGTTTCTAAGTCAACTTCGTTCTGACGCGGTCCTTAATTGGGCCAGGATCTCACCAGAGAATGATGACTACGGGTCTGAAAGCCAAGGTCCTAGAACTTATAGAGAAGAATTTTTCACGATTTAGACGTCCCATCTGGTTCTGTCGGGTCTGGGAACGAGGCCAAAGTCAAAAATGTGTAGATTGATCGTTCTGCGGAACCCCTGGTTCATACCATGCAAAGACCCAGTTGTTGGCCGGTCGGGGGAGCTCTGCTATGTCCTTTTGTCTTGTAATAGATATTAAAAATATTGCGACATCAATGGTTTATGATATCGGTCTACTGCATGTTTGAAGACGATTTTCGATTGGGTTATCTCCTCTTTGCGAGAACGATCATAATAAACATCGGAGATCGGCAGGACAGGCTTGTGCTCCTTTATCAATATTCTGCTATCAAAAAAAGTCAAATTTAGAATTACATCTTATGTAGATTGTAAACATTTTAATCAACTAAAGTGAACTAACATACCCAGATATATACAGCACACTCCAATACTTTTGACTGGATCCATTGGTGAAACTAGTCATCTGAAGTTTATTGGACATCCGTCATCAGCAGAATGATTTGTTTCAATGGAGGAATTTCCAAAGAATTGGATGCTCCGATATTTGTCCTATCTCGCAACACAATAGATAATCTATTTCTGGTGATCACTATGCTATCAAAATATCAGCGTTTAGAATTTCCTTTTGAATATGCATATAACGATGTGATATTCATTTAATATCTACAAAAATAAGACTTAAAATGCAGTCGAATACAGGTGTGGTTTATTTTGACTTGATTTAATGGCACGAAACCCATTTGAGGTAGAGTAAAATTTGAATAGAATTTGAAGTCAAATGCTAAGGCTTCAAAAACCCTTCCGAAATCCACATTTCTAACTATTCACACGTTCATTAAGAAGTACTACCAGTGCAAGAACAGGCCATCCATCTGTAGACAAGATAAACATTAAGATAGAACACGAGATAAAATGCAAAATCCAATATTGATCGCTAACATTTCGTCAAGATTCCTGAGCATTGTACGATGTTATCCATCTGTAATTTACTGATAGAATATTATTCACATTAAAAACCACCCACAAAAAAGACCATATTATTTCAATCTTTCCATTTCAGAAAAGATTCTACGGCATATTCGGAGAGAATTCCACTTTATTCATTCAGAATATATAGAAATCTATCTTTGAGAACAAACATCGGAGGACAGCAGAACTTAATTAGCTAGCATAAAGGATCAGTAAAAATTGCCAAATTCAGGGAAAACTTCCAATGAAGTTACAAGCGAATTCCTCTGCAGTGGAAATAAAGTTGAACCTGCCGTGGAATCAGTAATTTCAGTAATTTTCTTAAAATGAACACTTTAAGGTTAATTTCTTAATGATTTTGTTTTAAACTACTAGGATTATCTTTATTTATCTATAAATAATATTCTTATCCTTCAAAAACTTCAGTTAAAAATTGGTATATCTTCAAAAGTTTATTTATCAATCCATTTATAATGCAAAAAGCTTTTTGGCACAAGATTTTCAAATATATTCTTTTAGGCAAAAATATTTAATGCAGTTATTCAGTCCCGAACTTGAATCCTAATTCGTATAAGAAGTAATTTTTGTGAGGGCAATTAATCGTAAGCCGGCATAGCTTTTTACGTTACAAGCTAATAATACACGGAGTTTTAAAAAAATTATACACGGAATTTTAAAAAAATTATACACGGAATTTTAAAAAAAATAATGATATGGAATAAGGATAGTTTTCTCCTGTGAATAGGATACCCATTATCTATATGAATGACGAACGGAATTAAATCAAACTGATATTAAAATTAAAAACTTTCATTTTATATAAACTAATTCAAAGTGGAACATTTCTGAAAATTAAAAATCGGAGCAAATACGGGATAAAGTATTTTAATTCAGATCTACACTCACTAATCTGTGGAATTAATTTCTTAATTCGGGGGGGGGGTCGAACCAAGTAAAAATAAGTTTATAAAATTTAAGTAGCAAAAAAGTTGCTTTCAATTCGGGAAAAAAATGAAATCGAAGTGTAGAAAAATTCAGAACAATTTGGAAAAATAATTCAAGAACAATTCTTTTAAATATTATAATTTCAAAGTATAAATAAGAATTAAAAAACTTTCTGTTCGTGTCATTTATTGAATCAGGATTCGAAAATAAGCAAAAAACTGCTGCTGTTTTCCTTGACATTCAGAAGGCTTTCGACAGAGTTTGGCTAGATGGCCTTATTTACAAGCTCATAAACTACAAAATCCCCCCACACCTAATCAAAATCATAATATCGTACCTCAGTGACAGATCCTTCAAAATCAAAATTAATCAGGAATTCTCTGATACCAAAAATATTCAGGCTGGTGTCCCACAAGGGTCTAAACTAGGTCCGATATTATTCACTCTATTTATTAATGATATCCCCAAGCAATTTAACACCATGATGTGTTTATATGCTGATGACACAGCCATACTAACTAAAAACAAAAATATTAACTACGCCACTATATCTCTCAATAGACACCTTCAAACTCTTGAGGACTGGTTCACGAAATGGAAAATTGAGATTAATGCTAGTAAAACCGAAGCAATTTTATTTAATAAATCTACTGGTAAATTAAAGTCCCCCCCCCCTCTTAAAATTAAAAACCAAATTATCCCGTGGTCTAAGGAATGTAAATATTTAGGCGTTGTACTTGATCAAAAACTAACCTGGAAACCCCACTTTATTTATATTACCAAAAAGTTCCGAGACCTAACTCGTAAATTCTACCCCTTAATTTCTCGGAACTCCAAAATGTCTAGATCTAATAAAATACTTATTTACACTGCCTATTTGCGTCCAGTAATCACTTATGCCTGTCCTGTGTGGGGGTATGCCGCCAAATCTAACATAAGATTAGTTGAAAGGCTCCAAAATAATATAATTAGAAATTTCTGTGGCATGAGGCCTTATATGCACAATACTGATATGTATAAATGTCTTGATTATCCCCCCTTAAACAATTCATTAAAAAACTTGCTACTAAATTCTTTAACAATCTTTGTAATATTGAAAATGATGCAGTTGCTAATATACCCATTTATCTCCCTAATCCTAAAAGTAAAAGACCTCGTAATATTCTTATCTAAACTTTAATCTTCTACCTTTTAAATTTTTTAAATATACTCTCTTTTTACTGCGGCAATGGTATACTCCCGCACCCTCACCCAAATAACAACCTGTAGTTATGAGTCCTGACGCTCACCACCTCACCCACCCAAGTTCAAAGCCAAAAAACCTCTACACGATGTTCCAGTAAAGCCATCTCTACTGCCTCAGCAATCCTGCCATCTGATTGGTTCTCCACCGCTGCCTGATTCCACTACTTAAGACCTGGCGTCGTTCCAAGATTCTCACTCCAGCTTCGGTAGCCATGTGTGTGCAGTTGATAGTCGCTTCTTCCTAACATTCCACGGCAACTTATTGACTGTTAGGTCACTATTTATACAGTAATTTACCGGGGATAAGCCCCTGCCGGGGCTAGGCGCCCCGTGAATCCTTCCATGTTGTTTCTGTTCGTGTCATAGAACAGCATTTGTAAAATAGTTGAAGATAAGGGAAAATTGAGTTACTTGAATCTTTCTCATCATTTTTATAGAATGAATATTACAATAAAAGAAATTGCAGTATCTTTAGTTTTATTAATCATGTTATGAGAAGCTAAATTCTTACGCATTAGCAATTCTGTATTCAATTTTGTCGCATATAAAACGCGAAATTAGATTTTTCTAAAACGTCTGACAGCAGATAACCGAAATATAAAAATAGCATGGTACCGAAGTACAAGAAATTTGAGAACACTTTGGAGAAAAAAATTTACAAATAATTCAAATTATACGTAATCCACTGTATACATGTACCATTGATGAATGGAATTTTGCAAGAATTAATCGTATATACAAATCAATGTTGTTCCCTCAGTCCCAAATTTTCAACCATCCACATAAAAAACGGGGTTCAAAAAAAATCCTTAAAATAAATTCCATAATGTCCGATCGTTTCTCGACCATTGAGAGAACTTATAACGGAGTACATAAAAACTATACCGAGATTTTCAAACATTTTAAGAATTGTTTGAAAATCCATTTCATAACTCAGTTTTTCAAAAGTATATTAAGTGTAGAATCAGACCGACATACCGTGGGAAAACTAAAAAACTTGAAGATTTTGTATTATGATTTGTTTAAGTTATAGTTAACCTAGAGATTAAATTAAAACTTGAGATTTCACATATTGGGTTTTTTTGAAAATTAAATAGAACAAACCTAAATACTGATTTTGATTTTAACATTTCAATGAAACAAAGCTATTTATGCTTCATTGGGACAAATCAATTATTTCATAAAAGTAAATGAAGTTGAATATCAATTGTAAAATTGCAAAAAATCGTTTCATTAATTAATAATTTTACCTTATTCCTCAATTAGTGGTAAAAACTTACAAAGCATAGATAACAATAAAGCTAATATTTATCATTTTAACTGTTATAATTTTCCCGGATCATGTTTTTAAAAATCCGAAAGAAAAAAAATTTAATAAATATTCTTCGAAGTTTGAGCAAAGGACATCGAGTAATTAGTTTTCGTAACCAATTTGATGGAATCTTGTTGAAAAGTAATCAATAAAAATGCTACTTCGTAAAATTCCTGAATTTTCAATAACGTTAAAAATCTATATCAAATTACCATATTTATGATGATGTATCACATTATGAATTAAAAATAAAAGCGGTTTTAATAATAAAAAGATAGTCAAGATAAATTCAATAGTTTTTTATAATACTAATTAAAAAGCTTTTAAAACGTAAACGCTTTATTATTCAGTACAATTTATCAAATTATAAATTTCTTGCATATATAGCGTTTCAACCATCACGCTAAACGGAATGCATCGATCGTGACGAGGTCCTCATCCATTAAAGAAAAATATCAATGGTTTATTTGTCCGAAAAACAAAATATGACTGAAACAGCAGATTTCCCATAAATTTACAAAAACCCTGCAAAACAAAGAATTAAACAAGGAAGCTTGTTAATAAAATACATTAGTACTAGCAGAAAACATGAAAAAATGGAGGTTTGGCTTCCCAATCCAGATTATCGATCACAACTTGAAAATATGGGAAATGCCAAATTGTTTTCAATTCCCAGTTTGGAAAAGCCAAAATGTTTCAGATCAAAACAAAAATAACATACCTTTATTAAGATAGGTTATCTAATTTTGACATCATATTTCGAATTAAAATTCTTAAAGTGTTCTGTTCCAATAGTTATAAAGCGTTCTATTTGCATTTAATACATTCAAGGCTACGATGCAGATTTTGCCTTAAACCATTAATTACCTTTTAACTTATTAATAAAAATACCAAAGATGCTCAGTTCTTAATTTGGGAAAATAGTTAAAAAATGTATATTTAAGTTTGTTTTCTTAACTTTCTTTCCCTTGAAGTTTAGTAAATCTCAATGATTTAGTCCACATGAAGATAAAAATTACTACAGGAAATGTTTACAAACTTTAAGCGACAATACATACTACTAAGAACCTGCTATTCGATTGTAAAATAACGAAGAACAGCTCGCTTTAAAATACAGTACTCCCTGACACGTAGCACTTCGCATGTAGAACACACTTATTACCAGCACTACACATACTGAAACCACTACACGTTCCCCCCAACACTATATGCACCATCACTAGACTACGCATATTCCACAACTATTGCAAATGCATCCCTCTTTGTAAGCTATATACACAATTACTAGCACTCGCACATCACTACATTTTTACAAATACATAACACACACACATAACCCACTCCTCGACTATTACCACGCACACACATAACCCACTCCTCGACGATTACCACGCACACACATAACCCACTCCTCGTCTATTACCACGCACA
>JAOUZG010030349.1:83719-149770 GCA_026289955.1 Argiope argentata | reverse complement strand
CACCACCACTTGCCACTCACATATCCCGCTCATTACCTCTACCCCCCCTTCATGGCTTACTACCACATAGCCCACTCATTATGCTGGACAATATTCCCATTATTACACAAATCGCAATGCGCTCACTAGTCACAACCATTGCTGTAAAGATCCCACTCTGCCTACACCACTAAGATATAGCATTCCTCATATTGTCTATACCACTATGACCAGCACCCTATTCTGCACAATGCCCGCCAGTAACAGCTCTCACCTAACCATACTATCTAATGTAAGAAAATTGCTAAGCATGTCGTAAAAGGACAAACAGAACACACAGCTCACTTCACACATTTACTACTTATTTTCAATCTACAGCCCATTACATTCACAGAAATTTTCTCACATACTAAAGCCCACCTGTTTCACAGTTTAATATAATAAGTTCACGCATCTCATTCTGCAGAATCTGCATTACGCGGCATATTCTGCATATCTTACACAGTAGTAATTTTTATTTCGATATAATGACCATTTCTTTTCCAACAATGTAGTTCATATATTATAAAATTTCACCATTAATTAGAAAACAGAATTTAAAGACTAGAGATATTTGTATGAATTTTAACAAGGAGAAAACCGTCTTGATAAAATTTAGTATAATATTTAGCAAAAATATATTTTCTTCAAATAGAAATCGGTTCAACATCATAGCATTAATACTATCATTTAATGTATTCCTCTATAGCAATTTCAAATTTGATAAATGAATTTCCAAAAAAAATGTTGTCAGTTACGGTCCTCACTTATACCAGAAACTTCATATCTCCAATTACTGACGTAACCCCTCGCCCCAAAACAACCACATTAAAATGCATATCCCAAAACAAAATTCCAGTATCGATTATGACTAAACACCGAAGAATAGTGTACACGAAACATCCATTGATGAATGCGGTTCATTTAAAAATCATAGTTTAAAGATGAAGCAAGAGAATTGCGCCTACATAGAAAAGATTAATTTTTGTATTTGGATTAGTAATTAAAAAGAATTCGTTTTCATATACTGCATATCAAATTCACTGATGTTAGAAACAATTCGGTACATTATACACAACTCTCCAAAACTATAATCGATGGAACACCTTATTATACAAATCTTTGGTGGGCAGGAGGACTTAGAGGTAATGGGTGTCTCCACAGTCTCCCCCCCCCCCCAAGTGTCTTGCATGATGGAACAAGTTGTCCCTAGACTATTCAGAGTTAGTAAAGCTGGCTGGGTTTCTTCTTGATGGTAGTTGTGCAGTAAGCCTCTGCTGAGCAAGACTTGATTGATCAACTCGTGTATATGCTAATCGAATCTGACTAAGGAAGGTGTATACAGAACAATTGCCTCTGGCCCCGACATCAGAGGGGAGGGGGTGTCAAATCGAATAGAAAGTTATTTTACGCTTTAAGTTCGATTCTTAATTATTGAAGTAGTGAAGAGGGGTGCCTCCAAAGAAGACTATGTCCCCGGCCTCAATTAGGCCAAGTCTCGCTCTGTGTACTATGAGTGTCCCTACTATCTCAGTACATTCTGTAGATTATATTTATTAATTTCCAATTAAATTTGAATTCATTAATAAAGATTAATACATATATTTAGACTGAATTTTACCAAAGTAATTTTAACTAAACAATTTAATATAAAAGTTTACGATTTATTATTTTTTCCGTATTTAATAATATTTAAAACATTCTCTTGAGGATAAAAGTGCTATTTAGTATTAAAAATAACTAATTAGTATTAAAGAACTATTTAGAATTGAAAATAATAAATTTTTGAAAATATTTAAGAATTCACTCTTAAATTTTTAAGATCATTCAAACCATATCAATTACAAAGCATAATTATAAGAACAAATCCCTAAAACATATCCTTTAAAATTGAATTCCTTTCCTAAACAAAACACGATCCTTCCTAGTTTAAAAAAAACAGATCCAGGAAAATTATACGCATCGAAAAACTTAATGTGAACTTCATGAAATCGCATATGGTCATCTGTTTTTATCCTAGATTTAGTAATAAGTTAAAACAAATATTACAATTTAAGGCTTACAAAGTGCCGAATGGAAATCAGAAAATTTATTAAGGTTCCTTAAACTTTATTTAATATGATTAAAAGAGAGTATTGAATTTAACACGATTATTAAAACATTTTCAACAGTAGTGTCAATATACGAAAAGATTCCAAACAGTTGCCTAAATTTTTATTTGAATTATCTTTCCAAAATTGCGGGAAATTTCCTGTTCATGGATACCATATTTTTATATTCTTGAAATCTTTCGTCAGACTTTTACAGAAATCAATTGATAGCGAGTTTATGCGACAATATCCAATATAGAACAACTAGTTGGAAAGAATTTGTTTTTCATGACATGATTTATAGAACCAATAATAAACGCAATTTTTTATGGTAACATTCCTCTTTCATCCAAAAGTGATAAGAAAGATTAAATATCTAATACAACTTATTATACTTCAAATCCATATTAGTAAAGATTCACTGATCTAATTTGTCCTATTTTCAGCAATTGTGTACTGTTCTGTAAGTCACTCAAACGGATCTAGTTAAAAATTTGAATCTAATCTACAACTGCAACCGAAATTCGTCTAATTTTTTTGCGTCATGCCTCTATCTCGTAACAATCTAGAACTATATACCGACCTAATTCCAATAATATCGACTCGGCAAATTTTAAATCATTTATACTCGCAAATATAACACTTTTTGAAGATATAGACAATATATACGAAATAATAATAAAAAAAGGCTCAACTAAAGCAGCTCAAAATTAGTCGTTTCAGGCAATTTTAAGAACTTTAAAAGTAAAATTTCATGCACAAAAGGTTAAAGAATGCTACAAATTGGCACTCGGTTTTTTTTTTGTTAGGAAATTACTCAAAATAATTTATTTAAATTTGATCTAAAACGCTCTAAAGATATTAGAAATATTTTTTAAAAATAAATTGAAGAGATTTATAAGAAAAACTAATAATTATCGAATCAGCAAAATAAATACTATAAGTTTTAGCATAATCACTTAAAAGCAATTTAATAATTTAAGGTAAAGTTTTAAGAAGTTTTATTGAATTAATTAGTTATATACTGCAAGAAAGATTCTTATTTCAATCGTAGAGGAATCGCCCCTGATGTGATGGAAAATCTTTTCTGTACTTCTAAATGGTTGATTTTTTAACTTTTTGAAATTCATTACGTTAATCTGCGATATTCTGAATGAGCAGAGTGGAATTCCCTCCGAATATACGTAGAATCTGATCTAAACAGAAATGATTAAAATGATGCGGTCTTACTTCGTACGTAGTTACCAACGTGAATGATGAATCAGCGTGAAGAAAGTCGCCATTAAATGAGTTAACTTCCAATCACAGAAAATTCGAATCGGCTTTCACCAGCAACTCGCATACTTCTAAATTACTATCAATTCAGAAACACGCCCCATTTTTCTGTATTGACGTCAGCATTGCTCCAAATGGAACATCCATTCTTGTAAAATTGCAGACTTCGGTTATCGACTTTCGCTGAAGAATCTTCAAAATACCGAATCTGAAAATTAAAAAATACATAGATTAAAGATCCAAATTTAAAATGTTAATTCATTCTTTTAAAAGATAGTAACTTAAGAGTAAACATTACAGATGACCCAAGATTTCCAAATCTGACAAAAACTAGATTAAAGTATCAAGTAAATTACAAATGAATGAATCATTGGTGTGTTGAACTTATTTTCAATTTTTAAAACATTTTCTAATGATTTGGCAATTATTTAAAATTTATTGCAAAGTCAAAATGACTATTACCTTAAAAATTATTTAATCTATTAAAAGGTCGTTTTTTAATATGTTTTGGGACAATGATTGAAAAGAAATTCATTTACATTAAATATTAATTGGATTTGATTGAATCATCAATAAATAGTTAATAAAACATTTCGTTATAATTTGAAGAACTGAAGAGAATAGGCATCTATTTAGTCTAAAAGTTTCTTGGAACATTTTTAGTCCTGTAGTAGCGTATTAGTGTCTGAAAATATTTTCAAATTGGATTCGGTGTTTTAAAGATACCGATTAAAGCGTAAATATTTTTATGGGTTTTCAATCCATTAAGAAATACCATCTTTAATAGAATATTCAACAGCTTTGTCGTTGATAAATATTAGATTTCGAATAGATTAAGCTGTGGCATAGTAAAGATGTTAGTCTAAAGAGCAAACATACCAATAATTTGATTCAAAATTTAGTTGAAATTGCATGCCTTTCTGCATCAATTTAGAGTAGTACTAACATCGGGAAAATAGTACCTTTTTATGAAGATCTTTCTTTTTGAGGTTAAAAAAATTAGTCGAAGGAAGCAAAGTATTTCATAATTCTTCCGATTTATTTTTAGTGAAATATCAACTGAAGAATTTCAATTTTTTTCCTTCCATTTTGCAGTGGAGAAGCAATTCACTGCGATGGCAAATCACGCAACTTGGTTCAATTTGCCTGTTTTGATGATTCATTTATGACTAACATAAATGAATCATCAAATTAGGTCGCTTAGTAGGCACCGCCACCGTGAGAAATTTTCCGAATTTTTCATATGGTTAGAAAATTAATTTTTTGCAGACAATAAGGAACATATCCGACTTTTTCAATGCTTCTACAGTGAATATAAAACGTTTCACGTCTAATGTTTAACTAGCAAAAGTTCTCGTTGAAACTTTCTCGCATACTCTGATAAACTTATGCCAGAAAACGCCTTACATGTATTTGGTGTACAATAAGAAATATTAATTTTTGGGGCGAATTTATCATTTTACCAAATTCATCGTATCAATGTTAGTGAGTAATTTGGATATTAATCTCAGATATGCGTTAATAGAATCCCTAAACCGAATTTATCTTGAGACTCTTCTCACCACCGAATCAAAAAATTAATACAAAATTGCACTTGCAACCAAAATCCCATACTAAATTTATTGTATTTAAATCGTTACGTTACTGAGTTATCGCTTTTACGTGCTTCTGAATACTGCCAGATGTAATCAAAATTTCTTTAACATTAGTCCATTTTACGTCAATTTTTTTAATTGGAATTTTGAAACAAGCTTCTATGAATGTCCACCACTTCGAACTAGTTTTTACTATCATTCTTGTAGATTATACCGACTCAGCCTATAATATTCTGTTAATACTTAATGAATATTTTAAGAAAAATTCCTTCAAAATTTTGCTAAGATGTTTTGGAAGCACATTAATTGATATAGCTTAAGAGTCATTCTTTATATAATAATATATATATATATATATTGAACACAGAGACAGAATTGGTCATATGACAGAACAGAAAAGTCAGTTGACTTATCGCGATATGTTTAGAGTTAAAATGCGTGAATTGTTTTAAGTTTTATGTCATAAAAGCCAGGAATATTGTTCTACAAAGTTCTACGAGCAATTTTTAAAACCTCTAAAATGTATAATTCAATACGTTTATTGCTTAAAACGCATTCAAGAAATGCAAACCATAAGAGATTTGTCATGTCAATACGAGCTCAACCAAACCCGGCATAAAATTCTAATTGCGATAGCATTTATAAAAATAAAACTTTAAATTTTCTAGGATAAAAACAAATATCATTAAATAATAAGAAAATTATCATGGGAAATTTCATGAAATATTGAGTAATATCAGAGCTCAATTAGTAAAAGCATTTATGAGAATAAGCTTAGAAGTTACATAAGAGTATTTAGTAGAGATATCGGACACAAATTTATTCTGCAGTAAGGTAAGCATAAATAAAGTTTATTTGATATACGTTACTTGAACTAACTAGTAATTTTAAGTCAAACTCCTTTAGTTAAAGCTCTATTTCAGCATTTAGACAAGTTAAACATTTCAAAACATTGGAGTGTAGAACAAGTTAATGAAATTTTACATTCTGAACGGAAGCAAATAAAATAGGCATATGCATCTACCTACGGAATTAATAAAAATAATAATAGGATTGCAAAAAGCATCAATTTTAATAGAAAAAAACACCTGGACTCACTTATTCAGCTTGAATATCTTGTACTTTCTTACATGGATTGAGTACTTCCTAAAAATACTGTTTTACTTCGAAATGAAAGACGTTTCAAACAGGAGTTAGAAAACCTCATCTACTCAAAAGTATGAAAGAACTCGTTGGTAAATGAATTCTCGTATATTTTGATTGGTTGATTTGTTTGCTTGTTTGTTTGTCGGATTTACGTCTGAATTGGAATTTACACAAAGAAAATTACTTTGGAATATAACTTTGTAATGCATTTATGTGAAGAAAGCATTGCATTCCAATTTCCAAACCCACATTAGAATGGAGTTTTTATTCCAATACATCAGGGATGCACAACCTTTTAAGAATGGGGGGCCAAAATATGAAAAAGGATCACATCGAGGGCCAAAGCAGCACGTGAATTTTAAAACGTGTTATAAACGCGAAAACACATTTTGGGGGACAAAACCCATGAATTACAATTATTACTTATTTCACTCATACACATATTATGCAATAAATAAATGAATAAAAGCCGGCTTTCTGGCACAGAGGTAGGCATCTTCCTCGTGTTCTGGAAGTCCCGGGTTCGAATCCCAGTTCGAGCATGTTTGCTCTTATGTGTGCTATCTGTGAGAAGCGTGATTGTCCCCCCCCCCTGTAAAAAGGGGTTGGGGAAGCAAATGTGGTGAGTGTGTAGATAAGTCGTACACTTAGCCCTAGTTGGCGCAACTTCGAAAACAAGAGACGCTTCTTTCGGCTTAAATCTACTGCTGTATCAGTGGGGGGCTTGTCCTTGGCAAGGGCCATAAGTAACAACAACAACATACACACATTATGCAATAAATAAATGAATAAAAAAACATTAAAGATATGATTAAAATACTTTATCTCTAAAAAAATGATTCCAGTTAAAAAAAGTGGCAAACTTGAGATTGAATAACAGAGGAAACCTTTTTGGTAATTACACAGAGAACACAATTTAAATTTTGAGAAAAAAAATTAATAATAATTAATGAGATTGCTGAGACTGAATATTTGAAGTTAAGAATTGAACAAACTAAAAAGCCGAGTAATAAAAAGTAAATAAACTTTATGAACAACTGTAAATGATTTATTCTGATGTAGAATCGTCTACGTATCAGATTCCCCCCCCCCCCTGTTTATTTGAAAAAGTCTCATTCCATTTTAAATTAGCCTTATTTTATTAACAACATTCGTGGACCGACTTCAAAGGCTATTCGGGCCATAGGTTGTGCATCCCTTTAATATATATATTAAATGCAGGGAATTTTAGCTCATATTCAAGGCTAAATTTTGGAGGTTTGCTATTTATTACCAATTTTAAAGCCGGGATTCGAAAATTAGGTCGGTACGATCCTCCACAGAATACAAAAACGCACACTTCTGTATAAAATAAGAGTAGAAAAGAACCGACTTTCTGGCACAGAGGTAGTGCGTCTTCCTCGCGTTCTGGGAGTCCCGGTTCGGGCATGGTTGTCCTTCTGTGTGCTATCTGTGAGATGTGTGACTGTGCCCCTCTGTAAAAAGGAGCAGTGCAGGCAAATGTGATGAGTGTGTAGCTAAGTCGTACTCTTGGCCCTAGTTGGCGCTGCTTCAAAAAAACAAGAGACGCTCCTTTCGGCTTAAATCTGCTACTGTATCAGTGGGGGGCTTGTCCTTGGCAAGTGCCATTAGTAATAACAACAACAACAGAACAGAAAAGATTGTCTTTGGTAAATTTGTTATTTCCAAAGAAAAACTATAAAGAATGCTAAACGGAACCATACCGAGAAGATAGGTGGAGAGGTACCTCAATAATTATAAAATCAAGCGTCCGATAATCACAGAGAAATGCGAAATAAAAACCGATCAATGATATCTGATCAGAATTCGACAAAAACCTTTGCTTATACGTCTTTTTTTTTACTTAAATGGCCATCCTGAAATTATAGAAATTAACGACGATTATATAAATATCAAATAATCGGATTCGAATCCAGAAGATTATATAACCAAAAACGGCCACTTCAACTCGCCTCTGAGGCACAAGAGAAAAAAATGAATGCCCTGAACGCCGCGACAGTAATGCTGGCGGTAACTGTGGAATCCTAGATTCCTCCACCGGCCACGTTACAACCTTCCCGTAGGAATTATGTCCCGCCATCGATTGGAGTTAGCCGATCCCGCCATTTCTGTACCCACCAAGGTGCCGAAAACCAAACACTTTACAGAAAGCTTTTCAACTTGAGGTGTTGCCAGTGGGAATCCAGGAGATTATATAAATATTTAGAAATATTTCATTTATGTCATCTGGCTAATGATATGATATGCAATATCTGGAAGGGTTAGAAATAAACTCCGAAATGAATAAATCCCCTTTCGTGGAGAGCTAAATGGATGTTGAAAACGATTGCATTCATTCAGCAAACTTAATGATATAAACTTAAACCATTTTTTTTTCCTACGTCTTCCTCAAAACTAATGGCCCAAAAGCCCAAAAATCAAAGGAGGAATATGGTAAGTTGGAGGATTCATTAAAAAAATTTTGTAACAGTAAATATTTATGTAAAAATAAGCTTATGAATGCTACAGTTAAATTGTTCAAAATCGCCAATTATGTGATTTCAAATTAAATTTTCAACAATCTTTGCTTTTTTTTCTTGTCATTTTTCATTTCTTTAATTAATAGAGTGACAAAAAAATCATTATAGATTATTGATTATTGTATAGATTGAACTATATTGATGACTTAACTAATTCGAATTCACATTAAATTTTCTTTATTTTTGAATTTTTCAAACGTATTAAACATTAAGAGGCGTTATATTTGGATGCCAAACTTACACCATTGCTATCAGCGAATGACACATGTGTTGACCAGGTATACATTAAATCAATGATATATCAAAATTCTTGACGTTTGGGAGACGTAGAGGTTCCAAGACCAGAATATCAGATCATAGATTTTCTAACCGTATCCACCTGATATGAAAATCTCGTGAGGCTTCAAACAGGAACAATAATAATCGTCGAATGTGTGAGTTGTGTCATTCAGATTCTAACTATTTTTACCTTCACTACTTACCGAATAAGGTGCTAAAGTCAATGTGAAAAACGATAAAGTAAAAAAGTAACGATAAAGGATAAAGTAAACGCTTAATATACCTATTAAGCGTTTAGGGTTCAAAAGACGTTACTATTTGGCCTAAGCACTCGGAAAAAGTAATTCGATTCATGATTATTTACCTAGTACAAGTTTGCCGGCTTTTTGGCACAAAGGTAGCGCGTCTTCCTCGTGTTCTGTGAGTCCCAGTTTGGGTATGTTAGTTCTGTGTTCTATCTGTGAGATGTGTCCCCCCCATATAAAAAGGGGTTGTGCAAGCGTGTGTGTATGTCCTTCATCCTCATATGAGCTAGAAGTCAGACTTCTGCCTTCGGGTGCTTAGGGGTCCATACCCTCAGAAGCTACTGCACCCCTCTTTCCGTGGTAAAAAGCGGACACGACAGAATCATCAAGGACTTATTTACTGTGGCATAGAGGTAGCGTATTTTTCTCATGATCTGGCCGTCCCGGTTTGGGCATGGATGTTCTTCATCGGCGTTCTGTGTGTGAATATGTCCCTCTGTAGAAATTGGTTGTGCAACTGAATATGACGCATGAGTAGTTAAGACGTACTCTTGACCCTAAATGGCGCCACTGAAAATAAGAGACGCTCTCTCAGCTTAAATGAGTTGACTTCGTTAGCGGGTTTGTCTATGACAAGTGCCATAGGAAACAACAAATAAAAATTGTTTACTGCTCTGAAGAATAAATGTATATAATTGTTTTACGTTGAATTTCCCCAAAAATGAATTCTTCACTTACTTATCAATTGGAGAATACTTTTAAAAATCAATATTAAAAAATAAATAAATAGGAAGACAACATGACTAACCATCTTGAAGTGTGATTGGATATTAGAGAACAAAAGGTTAAACTTGACAAATGTCTCGTTGAGATTACCTTAGCTTGACTTATTTTTCATGGCATCCATTAACTATTTAACATCTTAAAAGGCATTTAAAGTTACAAATCTAATAGACCGTTTTTGTTCCTTTAATATTTCGGCGAATCAGGTATTTCGAGTATGAAAATATTAGTTGTTATGAATGACATAAAGGATTAGGGAATTCAAGTGAAAATTTTATGATGGATCTTAATCAGAAGAAAAAATAATAATCTCATAAAAAAACAAAATAAAATGTAATGGGAATTTGGATCAAAATGTGCAGCAAAAGAGTGAAATTTTCTATAATTATGCCCTGTTTTGAAGCAACAAAAGGATTATTTGGTTTAGTGATTTTTGATTCATTAGATTACGAGGTTGACTGTCAAGATGGTATCCTGTCTACAAATGATATCCTGTCACTCACATCACACTGAAGGAAGGACACTTGAGCCTGAGCGGACATGTCCTATCTTCCTTCTTTAATATCCTGGTAAAAACACCAAACTCCGCCCCAAATCCCCTATCGACCACAGTCTCATATAAAGTATTTACTTTCTATAAATTTCAAAGCCACATCAGCGAAAGAGAATTTTGTAACGGCGAAATGAAAGATGCATTAGATCGCGAGAATGGCAATTTTTTAGTGGTTTAGGTTGTAGCGGATGGCGCTAGGCCCGAACTCCCAATCTTATGGTTAGTAGCCGAGTAACAAATCCGTTGGGCCAAAAGTGCACTTCTGTCCGAGGGATGTTATCTGGCCTATATGTATAGCAATCACCACAGAGTATCTCCTCAGTGAGTTGGCGAACGATACTTATGTGAAGTGGTGGTGGAGATAACAATTGTCGTATTTAATGCGCGTCTAAAGCTTTGAGTCGCCGATAGAGGGCGCCACGACAGTGGAATGAAGCTATGTGAGAAATTTGCGTTTATGCAAAGTCGGACGCTGGGTTACCATTTTGGGATGTGATTAGCGGATGCGCTAGGCCCGAACTCCCAATCTTATGGTTAGTAGCCGAGTTACATATCCGTTAGGCCAAAAGCGCACTTCGGTCCGAGGGATGTTATCTGGCTTATATGTATAGCACCACAGTGGAATAGAAATTCGAACTTGGGACATCACCTCCCCCCCTGCCGCTAAACTTAGGCCTTACATTTAGGCCCTAACAAGAGAGACATTAAGGAGCATACATGATAGGTATTAATCCATTCAAATTTAAATGGATATTTAAAACAGCATCGAGCGGGAAAAGGAGGACTATACATTAATATTGACACACCATAACAATGAAACAGCATCACCAAAGACGAAAATCTATACTATTATTATAAAGGTGAAAGTTTGGATGGATGAACGATGTGAATCAATCATTCTAGAATGGTTGAATGGAATTGGATAAAATTTAGCACAGAGATAGATTCTAGAATAGTCTAGAATAGAACATAGGCTACTATTTATTCAGGTTAATTGAGTGGTTAATTTTTTATTCATTATAAATTAACTTTCCCTACAAAAATCTCCAGTTCCTCATCGAAAAATGAGTAAGACTTGTTTTTTTTTTTAAATCCCATATTAATGAGGTTAGGCTTAACAAATTTTAGACCGATTATTTCAAACGATACTGTTTATTTTCTTAGTGTTAGATGCATTTAAAATTAAACATTATTAATGAATCGATTTTTGTAAATATTTTGAAGTACTTTTGAATTAAAAAAATAAAGAAAGAAAATTAGAAATTTCTAATATGTGTTGCGTTACCTCAATTGGCGTAGATAATTCACGCTTTTCCGTTGCCGTAATCGACATTGAAAATTCGCACATGCATACGGTTTGATAACATTTTACATTGCAATCAGACAATCACTTCTCACACATACACATCAAAATTTCCATCAACACATACACATCAAAAGACGCGGGTAAAAGCTAGTATAAAATAAAATTAAGATTCAGAACATAATAATTTTTTGGCAAACTTAGGAATTTTTTTTAGACCAATCTATGCTAGTTTTAGGCACCCATTGATGAAATGAGAAATAACTGTCCTCTGATCGTATCCATTATCAGAACATGTTTATGAATTGTCAGTTTTTAAAAAGCAGTCACAAAAATTCCATAGGAAATTATTCTATGTCTCATAAAATTCCATTGTTTAAGTGTCATTAATGTAAGTGGTAATTTTAGGATATTAAAGCATTTATTGTGAATTTTTCAGTATAGTCTGTGAGTTAATTTTACCTATTGTGTTTTTTTCTTCCAAATGCTGAGAAAATTTTATTAATCTAACAGGTTCCCTACAGATGCTATGATACAAGTACTAATAATTTTTGCAGAAGATAGAAAATAATTGATACACATTTAATTAATAAAATTAAATAAAAAATAGTAAAAAATATTGCCTTCAATTTACTTCAGGATTTAATTTCACCATAAGTTTGGTAACAAAATTCATTTCATAAAAAAAAAGTAAAAAGTAACAGTTTTGTTAATTAATAAAACAAAATAAATTGGTACTAGAATAATATGCCATGCATGCCAGCATTAATCGCAAAAGATATCCCATTAGTCAATTGACTAGAATACCCAAATAAGTCTAAAATTCGTAAATGGTATGTAATAAAGCAAAAATTTCACCGACAATATACAGTTAATAAATAAAAACCTTTAAATCAAAAGCAAGAAAAAAAGAAATTAAGAATTGAAAATTTGATTAGAGTCTCATATATGTGAAAACATAAAAGCTAATAATTCAAATATTAAAATAAAAATTTGTTTTTCTTAAAAGAAAATGAACTGATATATGAAAAGAAAAACACTGAAAAAGCATTATACATGCAAACTATTTTATTTATATATTAAAAGAATAAGAAACAAATACTAGATGTTTTGCTTACTTAAAGCTTATATTTCTGTCATTCATTTTTAATTTAATTAATAAAATAAAAAAAGAGATTATATAAGCTTCGTTAATAGTTTTTAATATTTATGCAACAAAAGTGAAATATTTATTTTGTACCAATTAAGTTATTTACAACTTTGGTCAGTTTACAAAAGGCAACATATATTCATCCTAATACTGTTTTGCTTTAATAAATGATTTCATATCTTATTAACCCACATAATGCAATATTATTAAATGCATTAGTTTAATTTTTTAAAACTTACTTTGTATTAATGTTATTTAATTGTTATTTTTCTTTAAATTAATTTAAATCATATATCTAAAACTAATTATGTTTGGTATGCCCTTATCAGTAATTAAACTAGGTTATAATTATGAGATTAGGAATGCTAGTGTTTTTTTTTTCCTAGTCATTTAAAATATTATCTGCAAGTGATCTATGATTTTAAAGATATGATTAAATTAAGTAAAAACATCATTGTAAAAGTATTTGGAAAAAGACAAATTTATTTTAGATCTTGAAGCTGAACACAAACATGGATGAGTTTCATAATTACATTGCATGTATAAAAAAAAGATGCGTCAAAAAGCATCTCAGCCAACAGCTGCACAGTAAACATCATCAAACACAAAACACACACTGCATTTAAATAAATCATTCAAATTTACAACTAAATTAAATACTAAAAATTTTTTTAAAAACCATACATGAAATCACACTTCACATTGTGGCGTTTGAGTATAGTAGATTTTCAACTACCAATTTAAAATAGAAATATCGAGCACATGGCTACTAATAAAATAACAAGTAAATGCACTTTATCTTTTACTACTTACCATCATAAATTCAATCGGTGCTGGTCCAATATCAAGGATATCATACATGCATTTCGTAAAAAAATTCATTGCATTTTCTACATTTTACACAGCAGCAGTGCATTTTACATGAAGCATAATACAGCACATTTTAATTGGATTATAATAATACATAAATTTTACATTCAATAATTTTCTATCAGCTTAGTTCTTTTTTTAATTTAAAATTCTTCCTGAAAAGGTATTTTACATTTTATAGCTATAAAATAAATCTCAGTGTGTGCACAAACAACTAGCTTTCATTATTATCATTCAAATAAACAATACGAAATTTTATACAGTAGTGTATATTAAAAATAAATGAAATAAAAGTCAAGCAACCAGTGTTCAATTGGTTACATACAGTTCGTTTAGAATCTGCTTTTTAAAAACATCCTTTCACTCACTGAGTGAAATTGAGCCAAAGGTTAAACTTGATAAACCAAATAAAACGACAATAGCACATTACTGACAAAAAATATAATTTTTTATCAGTTTAAAAGAATTTCAACATCAAGTTCCACTGAAGACGCAAGTTCTTTCATTGTAAGCATCGAGGTAGCTGTCAACTTTGGAAAAGTAAAGTACATAAAATACCTGAATATAAAAAGAAAAAGATGAAAAATGATTAATATTTCAATCAAATTTCCTAATTAAGCATTAAAAATATTTAAACAGGATTATATGTTTGTAAATTATTAATTAACATTAAGAATTCATCAAATGATCTTTCTAAACTTCAAAATGGCTTATATAACATTAAGTTATACATTCGTAAAAAAATATATAAAGTTTTTTTTTTTAATAAAAATAAATTTAGTAGATATGACTCAAGACAGAATAATAAAGAAGCTATTCTAAATAATGATAGTACTTCAAATTTATAGTAAATATTATTTATATTTTACACAAAATCATTAATTTGCACGAAACTTCAATAATTTTTTAACTGAAAGTATACATAAATCTTTAGTTGTCATTCAAATTTTAATTTCACTATTTTGAAACAGAAATTTATTTTAAATTTCTCTTACATACTGAAAGGTTTGATTTCAAATACTCTATTTATTTTTTTAAAGCCTTGTTTTAATGAAATAACTGAATAATTTTATTTTTTTAAAATGAAAACTATCATTTAATTATTTGTGTGTGTATATATATGTGTAACAATGATAAAATTTTTATATCACTTAAAGTACAAAAGTGCAACCTCAGAAAAAAAGGAGTCACCCAGCATTTTTTACTTTCAATCATGATATATGGAAAATAAACTAATAAACACTAAAAGACTGTATGCCAAAAATATTCATCACTAATTATTAACAAATTTTAAATCATAAAAATTTTAATTTCCCATGACAGTACCTTTTTCTTTTATGTTGTAAACAAATTCTGCATTGAAAAAATGATCCTGAGTACAAATTTTGATTGATTGGATTTGATATGAATGATTTCATTGGAAGATATTTGACATTCTCTATTAAAGGGTCATATCATCATTTAAATTTAAAAACAGATACTCCTCAAGTCTTTAATAGCCTTTTTATTCTTGTAATATTTTGAAACAAGCAAAAACCACAATTTGCATGTTATAATCAATTGCAATATTACCAAGAAAATTTCTGTTAGAAGTTTGAATCTTTCCTACAAAAAAAAATTAAAAAAAATCAAGAGTTGAAGGTTTTGTCTATATTGCATCTGAGGCTGAATCACTATCATACTTAAACTTATTGTACGAGTTAGAGAAATAAAAAATAAGTAATCTTTTCAAAAAATACTACTTTTAGAATTAAAATTAATATTTTACTGATAAAGAGAAAAAATAACTGGTTGATATTTTTTTTGCACTTTATTTCCATTTTTTTACCAGTATATAATCTATTAATTACTGCTTATTATTAATGAATATGCATGAAATATTATATCACTTTATTCTATGAGCATACAAAAAAAAGTGGTGCATTCCATACACTATTAAACATGAATCAGTTTTCCTCCATGCTCTGTTCAAAGGCTTTTTGATTGCAAAGAATTTTATTCTATGACGACTCCTATTTAGAATATGAGCATGTCAAAAATGTGGAACAAATTGGAGAACATCAATCTAAATATTCATTCACTTATTTTACATATTGTTACTTTCCACTATTGTAGCATTTCCCCCTCATTCCTTATGAATAATTAAGACCAGATATTTTTTCCCATTTCAGGCTAGAATTAAACTTGAAAGCCAGGAATAATTGAATAATTATAAGAGTAATTATTCCATAGAAGGAACCACTCATCAGAGGATCAAAACATACAATTTCAAAGTAAATATGCCTAAACTAATAAAATAAAGTTTGGGGGAAGTTTGAAATTTGATTTTAAAAAATTGGTCTTTGGAAATTCTGGTTTGTTTTTTTCCACTAGTAAAGTGTGTGTGTTGGTGCCTTTTCTCTCTATAGTTATTGAATTTTGCACTTATAGGATAGAAGTATGCATCATCTCAAAGCAATTTTTTTTTAAATTTAAAATTTAAAGTAATTTTGGTGTTTTCACACAACAGTGTCTGAAAATATTACAGTTTACAAAAAGTTTTATTTCATCTTGAAATCCAAAAAGTTGTCCTTTCGCTGATACCTATCTTTTGTCTTATATATATATTTAGTTAAAAAATTATAAATTTATTTTATAACTATCCATTACCACTGTTGAAATAAAATAGACAATTTTTATTATTTTTACTAATATTTCATCTTTTGCTCTTTTTATCATTTTTAATGATAAAAATGTTAAGATTAGACTTATTTTTTCATGCTTCAGCATAAAGAATTTTTAAAACTTTTGAAGCCTTGCTCTACTTACAATTAAGTTTTAATTTCAGTCTCAAGCAACAGCAAAAAATTTCAAAGTGAATTCATTTTTAAATATTTCTATTTTTCTCTGTGATGTAATTGAAAATGATGACATAAATTTAAGGAGATACATGGCACAATAAACAAAAAGTTATAATAATTCTGAAGTATTACAATGGTATAAAACTTCTAAAATATTATAAAGGTCTAAGACTTCTAAAATATTGATATTAATAAATAGTTTATCTGTTTTGCTGTGGGAGCCATTAAGACAAAAACTATTATCACACAACTATTATTATACATATTACACAATCTATTTATTTGAATCATTAAACACTGAAAGACAATTGGTCACTAAAGAAGGCTAATATTTTAATATAAAGAGAACCTTTTATAAAATTTTAATGAAGAAACCTTTAACATATCAAATTGCCATACTGTTAAAGAAATGTGTGAGGTACTATCCAAGAATAGAACTAAATAGCTTTTTTTTCTGTATAATTATGCATTTATAGAACAAAAAATTTAATACACAGAGGGAAAAAGTAATGGTGATGAAAATACCCCAATGGAGTGTGTGTGTGTTTTATTGAATAAAAATAAAGCAATAGAAATTTGAATAGCAATGCCCAGATATCAAAAATAACAACAACAAAAACCAACATTTAAATCACTATTTTGCAAATTCCCTTTTTTAAATGCCTTTTATCCTTATTAATATATATTATAATCAATATATATAGCAATAATTAATATATATAGCATTTTTTTATTTAAAATTTAAAGTAATTTTGTTGTTTTCACACAAGAGTCTGAAAATATTACAGTTTACAAAACGTTTTATTTCATCTTGAAATCCAAAAAGTTGTCTTTGCTCTGATACCTATCTTTTGTCTTATATATAATTATTTAAAAAATTATGTTTATTTTATATCAGATATCAAAAGAAAGATCACCAGATATCAAAAATAACAAAAAAAGGACATTTAAATTACTATTTTGTAAATTCCTTTTTTTTAATGCCTTTTTTTTTTCCTTATTAATATATATTATAATCCCAGTCTGTTCTCTAATATTAAAAAAGAAAGTGAATTTGCTTTACAAATATCATTTTTATGATTTAGAAATGTAATTTAATGATGGTCAATTATATATGAAATAATCAGATATAATATATTAAGAAATAATAATATTTATAGTTTTTTTTTGTAAATCTTGCTTATCGAGATTGGAGATTATATTCTTGAAAAGCTGGTGCACAAAAGTTTATATTTAATACTGGCTTTTCCAAATTTCTAATTTTTGGATTTCAAAGTTTGAATTTTTAAAAATATTTCTTTTACAAATTCTGTAATTTAATTTACCTGATTTTCTTTTGTAGGTTATTTATTTATATAATTTGTGAATTAATTCTATGGAAACCTTAATTTTATGGCAGTTTTGGGTTATAAGAGGTTAAGTCTTGGACAAAAGTCCTTTCATTCAGAAAAAAATTATTCTTTGCAACCAGGTATTTTACTTTAATACTGGGATTCAAAACTGGAATATTATATATATATACATTGATTATTTTATTATTTATAATTTCGGAAATCAAGGCACCTAAAACAGCATGAATGTGAATAGCAAAATCTGAATCAAACCATTTTCACAAAAATATAAACAAAAAATATTAAATGGGAGAGATGTATTCCATTGAATGCATGTAGAATTCAGCTTTATAAATATAATATAACTGTACAAAATAATTGATATTAGTGACCTCTACTTTCAGCCAAAACTAAGAATTCTGTCGGTAGTATAAGTAAGTGTTCTGGTTTGCAGACATTTGAGATGAGTGTATGCAACCAAACAAAAGAGCTTTTGAAAATCTCGATGAAAAGTTATGCATGCTTTCAAAAGAACAGCAGAATTATAGGAAATTTCTTGTCCTATTAAAAAATGAATTTTGCCAATTTATCAGTTATTTCAAGGGTAACACTGTTAGAAAATTTAAATGCATGTCTGAAAAGCTTCAGAACTTTTAGTCTGAAGGAAAAGTTTTATGACTCAGAAATTTTTTGTGACATTTGAGATTATATCATTTTCAAAGATTTTGAACAATAATAAAAGATTTTTCTAGAAAAAATTGTTTCACATTAACTTTTGATTTGACTTTTACTTGTTTCTACTTTCTTAGGAAGAATTAATGTAAAATTTGACTTAGAAAAAAAGAAACATAAGAACCATCAATGCCTCTGTGAAGTCAAGAATTATCTCTCAACAATGAAAAAGATTAAATATTATTCTTTAATAATTATCAAAAATTCTGTCATATGTAAATAGGTGGCATTTTAATTGATCAAGAGAAAATCATTTACTATCCAAGGGAATTAATGAGCTGTTTTCTCCCTGGAATGCCAATGTATACATTGAAATATAAAAGTTGTTTTGTCCATTATGCAAATTATGAATTACGATCTTACTAAATTTTATAATGAAACATCAGTATCAGGTGGCATATACCAAATGGAATTTAAACAACTACTCTTACAGATGATTATAATGGAAAGGACTCATATTTTTCTATTTCCATGTATTCCAAACAATATACCATTCAATTTTTAATAATTTTAGAAGTTGTTTGTTGTTTGCCTGTTTTGCAATTTCATTGTTTTGCTTTGTAATAACAAAATCCATGGTTAACAATTTAAAATTTGCTGGTTTCAAAATACAAACTCCGCCATGGCTAATATTCTAAAGTGATTTCCATACATGCACCAAAAGATGCGAATAAAATGAAGTTTATTCCAAAGTTTTAGAGATGTAATTAACTATTATTAATAAGGATTGTGGTATTAAAATCTCATTAAGGGTTACACATAAGCGTTCAGAAACTGTTGGGCATAAATATATATGTATTTTGCTTTTTCTTACAAATGTATATAGTACAAATAAACACAGATGATAATGCAGATACAGTGCCAAGTATTTATACATAAGTAAAAACATTTTCATATTTTAAAAATAATAAGATGGATTTTTTTTACATAATAGTTTTTTCATAGTCCATTATATTTATAAAAAGATTTTCATTTTCAAAAAGAATTTTGAAAATTGTTTGTTCAAACCATGATTTTAAAAAAAGCCATTATCCAAAATAGGAAGGCAAAAAATATAGAAAAGAAAACATTTTGTAAGAGTTTTAGATTAAATATTTATTACTCTTTAAAATTATAATCTCAAACTATCTTTCAATTAAGTTAATTAGAATATCACAGACAAAATGTAACAATTAAAAACATCAAATAAAAAAACTGAATAATTTTTTTTATCGAAGTGTTTTTATCTTTAAATAAATGCAAAAGTTTATCACTGTTCTCTGGGTGCATGTATTATCATTCAAATAATCTCTAATGCTGGTTCACATTACTGGGATTATAGTCACTTTTTTTATTAGCTTTTTCATTTTTATGGTATTTTCACAATCAAAATTCATTTCAAATCATTTTAGCAATTTAACAAGAAATTCATATTAATATTTGAGATGGCAGTAAATTATTGCAATCATTTACAATTTTGGCAACATCTAATTTAATTTTTTACTAGTAATTTTTGAAGTTTAAATTGATACATACCTGAAGCTGATTTTTTAAAAAAATTTAATGCATTTAAATTTTATTTTTGATTTTGGAAATAATTATTTGATCTAAAAGTCCTCCAGAAATTCATATTTCCTTAAACATTCCATTTGATTTATAGCAAATATTTGTTTGAATTTTTATTTTATTATTTACTATTTTTCTCAAAAATAATATTCAATTAAATTTCAAAATCTAATAGAAAATTACTTCCAATATCTGAATTCAATTTCAAATTATTAATACAACAATAGTAAATATTTTTATATACTTTATAATTAATAAAATGAACAAATCAGTTGACCAGTAAAAGTGGTTGATATAACAAAAAAAAGCATATGCTATATATTCATAAATACATTACAAATTCAAATGCAATAAACGATAACTTTATTATTTCAAATGAAAACAATTATACAGGCATCAGAAGATTAGATATTAACTTTAAGTTAAATTTTGACATTTTGGTACTTTTTGAAATTATCACCAATTGTTCAAATCACTAGTAATAAAATAATTACAAAAAATGCTTAATATCTAATCACTTGATTAAAGTAATTAGAAATTTCATCCTAAGTCTGTAAATTACTTTATATATCTTCACATCAATAAAATCTTTACTCTAACTTAAAAGATATTAAATTATAGCATGACATACCTAGCAAAAAACATGCCATTTGTTTCATTTCTGATGTTGGTCTTGGAAGGATGTTAGGGAAGTATTCATTGACATCACCTTCTTTTGGCATTGCTAATACTAGTATGCCTAGTACAATAGCAATTATGTATAAAGCCTTATTGTTACTCCTTTCTGAAATGAAAGAAATAAAGAAAAAGAAAGAAAGAAAAAGATGAGTGAAATAATTTATTATTATTTGAAAATATTGTATACATTGCAATGTCAGAAAAATATTTTTTTTTTATTTCAGAAACAAGAATTTTTTCAGAGGATGTTAGAGAAGTTTTTATTGGCATTACATCTATTTAACATGCTGATAAAAGTAAATCTAGAGTAAAAGTTGCTGAGTATAAAATTATATTAAGTCCTTCTTTCAGAATTGAAAGGACATAAAAGAAAAGAAAAAGTAAGCGACATAACAGATGTTATTATTTGAAAATATAAAAGGTTTCATAATTTCTGTACTGTATAATTTTTTATCATTGAAAAAAAGTGAATATTTTTAGATGTTGCTACAGAAGTATTTACGAACATCACCTCCTGTTGGCATACCGAATACTAGTATACCTAATATAATAGGTAATACGCATAAAATGATAAGTTTTCCCCTTTCTGAAACAAAAAGCAAAAAAGAAAAAGTAAGTAATGTGATATATATTAATTTAAAAACATGATATATATTATAATCTGTTTGATACTGTTTATCTCAGCTATTCAAATTTCTTTATATGAAACAAATAAGAGAAATTTATAAAAAACAAAACACATAAAAAAAATAAACACCAATTTTCTGCAATTTTTTTAAAAAAATATTATAACAGTTTAAAAAATGAAAATTATGAAAAATTTAATATATTTGACACTTTTTATCTTCTTGTTTAATTTGCTAACATTTTTACTTTATTCCAATTCAAAGTCTTTAAATATATCAGATTTAATTTAAAATTAATAAGCTTAATATAAACATAATCTACATAGAAAAAAGGCTCACATAAGTGATCATTTTATTGAGACTCTTGACACAATCATGGCCATATACTATTCAATATTCTTTCCCAACATTATGAAATTAAAATGTCAAGAGAATATAACATTTTTCAGGCCTTCCATAATTGTTGTAAAAGGAAATGTGTTATAATGTACCTCTAAATTGCTTAGATTTTTAAAGCTATTTTTAGATTAATTTTAAATGTTCAAATTAGTATACAAAAGAAACACCAACATTCAATAACAAAACTTCTTTTTAAACTGATTGTTACTTCACAAATAATAAATGAAAATAATAAATTTCATGTTTATTTGAAACCATTCATACACTGTTTAAAAATTTCCCTTTTGTCAGAAGTGTGTAAAAACATTTTACAAGTTATTATGTCATACAAATTATTTTACCTATTAAAATCAAAACAATTGTTATTTTCATTGATATGTTAGTTGTTATACATGAATATACAGGCTGTTTAGAGACAACACAAAGTATTTTACTACTATTTAAAATGGGTATATAAGCCTGACAGGCTGGCACTCAACTAAGAGTAACCAAAATTTAAAGAAATATATTTAAGCTTATATGTATATGTACCATAGAGTCAATTTCCCCAAAATTTCAGTTTAGAAGTGATAAAACAAAATGTTGGCTTGGTAATTACAGGCTTCAGAAAATATATTACTGTTTAACAATTACTATAACATCAATTTAGAAGTTCCTTTTTAAGTTTTCAATAGACACTACTATTGTTGTAACAATTTTTTTCCTAATTTTGATAATTTTTAAAAAGACTTTTAAACATGTTTTCATCAAATCAATTGATTACAACTTTCTCATATGTTCAAAAAAATTTAGATATTCTTTTTATTCAGGAATTATATTATAAAATTGATAGTTGTGAGTAATTTTATAATTTATCAATGGAAGATATCTTAACATACATACATTTAATTTAAAATAAAATTATTCTTGTTTTTTTTTGGAACAGATTTGGCATGCAATTTATTCTATGTACATAAAGTAATTTATGTGTTTGTCAAACTTCTTAACATATATACATTTATATAGTAGTGAATGTCATAAAATAATAATATTCATCATTTCAAGAAAAAAATACTTGTAACTACTAAGTTTTGTCAAACATGTATGCAGTGGTATGTATTTTTAATCAGCTAAATAAATTACTTTAAATTTAGTCAAAATGGTGTATGATTTCAAAAAAAAAGCAATATCAAAATATCAATATATATAAATTATATATCAAAATTTTTTCAAGATAAATTTGAAATTAATTTTTTAAAAAAATACAGCTTAATTTCAAATTTTTCCTTCCTTTTCAATATATTCTTATTGCAAATGACAAATCAAAATTATATTTGGTATGAGATACATTTTGAATATTGTTGGAACATTTTGTTTTATAAATTTGAAATTAAATTTTTTTAAAAATACAGCTTAATTTCAAATTTTCCCTTCTTTTTCAATATATTCTTATTGCAAATGACAAATCAAAATTATATTTGGTATGAGATACATTTTGAATATTGTTGGCTGATCAGATGGTAACAATTTTTGCATTTTTCTTAATTATATTTGGTAAAGTATTTCTTAAATGGAAGGGAAACACAAATCCTAATAATTCCTAATTTTTAATTTTACAATCTTAATAGTTCCAATATAAATAACTAAATCAATTTTTCTCCAGTTTTGAAAGGAAAGAATTGAATTTTAGCAATAAGTAATTTAGAAATTATTATAATAATTTAAAACCATTCCTCAATTATTTATGTATAATGTTGCACAAGACAAAAAAAAAGGAGTGTCTAAGATTTATTCTGGTACCTTGTAAGTATTGAAAAACGTTTTACAAAATAAAAAAAAATTCATTTAAGGTTTATTATTATTTAAAAATTAATCCAAAACTAGATTACTTATTTATAATGATGCATGAATATAGAAATCTACTGAAAAAAAATGACAATTTTCCAATTTGATGCTATAAACGCAAATTGCAACTCATTATGTTTAATGATATTTAGATTTTTTTTAATTATTCACTTATTTTCAAAAATAATAATAATAATTTCTAGACTGTTTTTAATAGTTAGTGATATTTTGTGATATTAAGTTTTTGAGAAATTTGCTAGATATTAAAACTCTTCAGTTTAATAGGTTTTTCATTTTATGCAAAATATCTTTTACATCAAAAATATTATATGCAATTTAAAAAATATTTATCCATGTCAATTTGGGATTGCCTGGTGTGTTACTATTAAATATATTTTTATTTCATTTACATAACATTTCAACTAAAATGTTTTTAGCAGCTAATTTGATTAGTGATAATTAACAATTAAAGCAAAATGCCAACTATAAGTACTTCAAATATTTGCCCTCGGACTTTTAAAATAAAGCAAAATTTTAATGAAGCTTTTATGCTAAGTAATTGTACATTCAATATCTCATGAATAAAAATATGATTATTATTTCATTTTAAACAACATATCAGTTAGTGATTCCATAATAGAAATAAGATCTTTAAAATGTGAGTAAGTTTACTTTAGTAAGTCAATATATTGTCAATAAATTTTCATAAGTTTACCAGAATTCAGCTCAAAATATAATACAAAAATATATGTATGAGCCTTCCTGCCTGAAGCCAGAATTTTAGAAGAAAAAAAGTACTGCAGCATATTTGGAAATAAATTAGCATTGCTATCAAGTTAAAATTTTAATGAATGCTACTATATATTGTTGATTTTTTAAGATCTTTCTCACTTTCGTCATTTTATACACTAAGTAATTCTTCATTGTTTTAACCTTCTTTTTATATATATTTCATAAAACTTCTAATTTTTTAATGTATCTAAAAATATATTCTCAATCAAGGGGGGAGAACTATTCTCAAAGGTAATAAGACCAAAATTGCAGTATCATCAAACTAAAAAAAAAAAAAAAAAAAAATGATACAACTTTGTCAGTACAGGAATATGTTTATTAAAATAACAAGGCAAATTGTGATAAACCACTACCCAGTTTTATGTTCCAAATTTTGTGCTAGTATGAGTGAATATCTAAAAAAATATGATATGAAAATTCATATGATTGAATTTTTTCCTTTATTTTTCACTTTAAAAAAAATTGCACCGAGTATGGGAATACAACTTATTTCTTTTACATTACAATAATAATGCCAGAGTGACATAAAATCTTTTTCACTTACTTGTAATTTTTGTTAAATTAAATAAAATTGTGTTTTCTCCTTTACTATTATTTTGTAAAAATAATTTTAAAATGACTAGTAACATATAAGAAAAAAATAAAGCTTTGCTTACGCTCTTGAACAATGGGTACAGGTAAAGGTTGCTGTCTCAACTGTCCCTGCACAGCAGAACTTGCTTCTAATTGTTGAAATCGATCAACTTCATGAGAACGTAACCTTTCTTTAGGTGCAGAGTCCAAGAGTACAACAGAAAGATCTCGCTTGCCACTCACTTTAGTTCGATCTACTGTATTGTACAAGCATACCCTAATTTTTTCAGTCACACCAATATTACTAGAATGTACTGCTAGATGATGTAAAGTACTGTTGAAAAAGAAAAGAAATATAAATAATCAAATTAAATTAAAAAGTATAAATGTGTTATTCAAAAGATATAACAATACCAGTGTAGAATTTTTTAAAAAATACATTTTTTAAGAACTGGTTTTTCTGCATTATTTTTCAATTACGGCACTTAAGAATTTTCCATAATTATTTGCCTTTTATAACTCTTAGCAAAAATAAAATTACTCTGTATTTTCTAATTAAAGTAATTAATAAAATGTTTGTCAATATTACCAATATTTTCAAATATTAACATCTACATTTTTTTCAAATGCCAATTTTCAAGCATTCATAAAGATATATTAATTTAAATTAAGAAATGCTGCAATATTGTAACATTAATATCATTAAGTATCTCTGCCTCTTCCAAATAATTCTGTTCTTAAAATATTTTTTTGATTAGTAAAAACTTCTTTACATTCCTTCTAAAATGCATCCAATGCTAACTTTTCTGATATTGGTATAGGAATCTTTGAAAAACCAAACTAAGAAATGCTATTTACAGTTACTTCACAGTTACTTAAACTTCAAGAACATCATTTTACATGAAACTGAAAATTGCTATTGAAGATGTTCTTTTATATTTTGCATTAAAAAAGGCAAAAACAGGCAATATCTCCATTGGAATATTGAAAATGGTTTTATAATTCTGATCAATGGAGGAAAAAAACTCAGTTTGAGAGGTAGGGAGAGATCTGGTACTTTGAAACAAATTTATATAATTAGAATTTCGGCTATAGAAATTTGCCCTTTCGAATATTCTCAACATATAACTCCAAGTAAAATTTGTGTTAACTAGATATTATGTACTTAGTTATGCAAAAATTCTTACTCTAAAAAGTTTAGGAAATCCTCTATTTTCACTGGTGAATCTTTGATCATATTAGAAGAACAGATTTTTTAATATCCCATGTTGAAACCATTTTGTTAAAAGGTAAATGAATAGTTGGCAACATGCAAACTACAGCTACTTATTTTCATTAACAGTTATGAAAGTTCTTTTAACTCAATAAGTTGAAAAATAATTTATAATTTATTGATCATTCATGGAGATAAATAAAAGCCTTTCTGAAATCTACTTTTTCTGTAGAATTTTGAATTGTAACGTATCTTTACAGTGAAACAGTTCACAAAAGGTGAAATCACATCTAGTTTTAATCAGCTTTTGTTTTTTTGTTTCAAATTGAATATGTAAATCTAATTGCTTTGTTTATAAAGATTTATCGAATATGTTTTTAAAATTTCATGTCTTAATATATAGAGATACATATTATCACCCAGACGTTTAAATAAAATTTTGCTTACTGTAAGAAGCAGTACTAAATAAAAATTAAAAAGAATCTTTTATTGGTCCAGGATTATTGCAAGGATATTTACTCAGCTTAAAACAAATTTCAGAATAAGTTTTGATATTTCCTAGTAAGAATAACATGAATAATTCTCTACATATTCCAAAGACCATTTCAATTCAGTATTTAAGTATTATGAAGACAAAATAAAGGCATTAATATTATCTCCTGTTGCTGAGTCTAATACACACTCCACAGTTGTGGTAAACCTGCCAGCCCTTAATCTTTGCTTGAAATTTACATAAAGAGAAAGGATTGGGTGATAGATTGCATTCCAAATATCAGCCTTTTCCTGTTGGTAGAATTTTTAAGCAAGTTAAAAGATTGATTTCCTCTTTTCTCTCAAGAAATAGTGGATAAAAATTTCAATTATTTTTTTACAACCTAATGAAAAATGAAGCATTGTTCCCAGGCACCAAATTCCTCAAAATAAAATTCAAAGAATTTTCAGGATTTTCAAGGATCAAAGAATCCTGTGCAAAAATATGAATTTCGATGGAGAGAATTTTTTTTCATTTTTATCAAAAAAAGAAAAATATGTCCATGGTTCCCTTCAGACATTATCACTTTCCTTCATCCACAATATTTCGAACAAATGAGTTAAATGAACTGTTAAGTAATTAAATGACAGAGATTAATTTGAATAGAACGGTGAAATCAAAAATGCGACAGTAGATGGCATAGGCAGTAAGCAAATGGAAAATATTTCAATGAGTACATCAACACTAACACCCACAGGAAAAAGATTCTGTTCTTTCTCTTATTTCTTAGATTCTTAAATTCTGTAGAACAGACAAATTTTCATACTCTTCGTTAACAACACATGAAATTTTAAATATACATTCAAACTTATTAAAATGAATACTTTATCATCAAAAATACTAAAACTTAATTATCAATCAAGTTTTTCAAGTTGCAAGAAGTTTGACAATGTAAATATTTTGTACTGACTCTTAAAGAAAATGATTTTGAAGTTTCAATAAGTGGCAAAGTCCATTACGAAAGAGAAAAAAGGTCATTAATTGTTATCTCTAAGTGTTCTCAGTCTTGAATCTCTCTCACTCTGGATTCCTTCTCTGAAATCTTCCCTTTTCTATTTTTATTGCTTGATATATTTGGTAAACAAATCTTTATGATCATGTTTTTTTATTTATTGCAATCGACAACTGAGAGGAAGGGAAGCAGTCTTTGCATTTCTCAAGAAAACTACATTTAAGGACTTTTTTTCAAATGTAAGCATTTGTGCAAAGTGGCTCATTTAAAATGGTCTTCCAAATTTAAGCATTTTTCATGACACTATGGACACTATATAAATGTGGTTCATTTCTATTTCTGATACAAACTCTACAAAAAAAAAAAGGGATTCAATAACTTTCAGAACTTATTTGAAATTAAAAGTTTGTGGAGACAGCATATCAAAGTCAAAAATTTACAGCCATAAAATTTACTTGTGACTATCATTTACTTTCATGTAATAGATCCAAACATCTTTTAAATATTATCATAATTTATGTATAAAAAATCTCTTACACAGTGGCTGTGTGATGGGGCTTAATGGTACCATGGGCATCAGATACTGAATACTTGGAACAATCTGGTGATACCAGAACTGAAATTAAAAATATATATCATTATAGTTTACAAACAACTGGACTGACATAGAAAATATCCACATTTCTTGTTCCTATAATAAATTGAAACACCAACAATGGAAAAGAGAGGGAAAAAATGATTAAAAAAATTATGTATTTAAACATTTATTCAACAAAGTGAAAACATTATTAGAAAAACATTTGTTTCTTCTGTATTTTTTTAGAAAGTGTCTTGTTTTATAAGTTTTACTAAATTAAAAAAAAACAGATTTTCAAGAAAATGAAAATATAAATTAATAACTTCATAGCAGGCAAAATTAATATAAGTTTGGAATTGATTAGAATTCAGACTTACTATTCATTATCTAATAAACAGTATATGGCAATACTTTTTTTGATTATACATATACATACAGAATATCGAACTAAAGTCATCTAATATTTAGATTTAATTAAAGCAATTGATTTAATTGCATACAGACCTTCATAAAAAATAGAAATGTGGAGCAATAAACGACAAATAAAAACATAAAATATAAAACACAGATTATCTCTGAAACAGAGAGGGAACAGAAGAGAAAGCATTGTCTTTATGTATACTAGTTGCACATTTTTGTTAAAACAATATTTTTATGCAAAATAAATAAATAAATAAAAGTTAGATATGCAGTGATATTACAAACCATTGCATTTATGGCAACTGAAGTAAAGTAAAAACTAATTACCAGAGCATGAACAGGGTTAAAAGAATTGCATAAACAATACTTAGAATTGAAAATAATATGCATAAATTACGAAATAAAATTAGATAATCATTGATAAGGAGATTATCAGCTATTAACAAATTCTTCCTAAAAGTGTATTCGATTAAAATAACATAGAAAAAAATTGTATAAAAAATTTTACATGAATAATTCTTTTTAAAATTATAATTAATCGATGGATTTCAATTGAGAATTCTGGCAAAGAGAGAAAAGATTAAAAACGATACAAATGTTACTTTTTCATTTATTCTCTTGTTCAATTAAATACACTTCTTATTTCTAGCTTTAAAATATGAATTTAAAACATTTGAATACCTGACAATTTGACAAATTGTCATTAGATTATTCTGTTACAATTTAATAGAAATTAAATAACATCAATATCACCAGCAAATTAGCTGATTACAAAGACAAGTCTATTTATATAAGAAGTAAACTATTATTTAAAAAAATGTATCATTTATTAATGTCTGATTGATATGATTAAAACAGTAAACTGAATAAGAAAACCAATATACTAATTTTAATATACTTATATATATATATATATATATATAATGCAACTTTTAGTTACCAAATTGCTTAAAGAGATAGACGTTTAAAATAGTTAAATGAGTGATAAAAGATGTAAATATATATATTGAAAACACATCTTGTTATTTACTATGACCATAAAATATGAATTTAATTGAATCAGTTTATCGCAAAAAAATGTGTTTATTAACTAAATAAAAGCATAAGGGAAAGTTCCAAAATGGAATTAAAAGCATGGGAATAAAAGTTTTCATGAATGAGTTTGAACTCTACTATATTATTTTAAAATAATGTAACAAACTATGTTCCAATTGAATTAAAGAATATTTTTAAATTCTGATGGAAAAAGTGTACAGAAAAGTAACTGATATCATCGAAAGGATCTTTTTTAAATCTTAAGATAAAACAAAGATCCTTTTTCCTATAGAGGCCCTTTTCTCCTTTAGGTGATTGTTGGGTTTATTTTTGAGATTGATTAAATTTTTGGTTTTAAGACAAATTCTTAAATTCTTTGGCTTATTTTTTACTTCATCAGTGAACTTTTTAGGTAATATGCTGAATCTTATCTAGAACACTTCTAATAACATTTTTTAAATCCTTTAATAAACTAAGCAAAATGCAGCATTTAATGCAGCTGTAAAAATTTCTAATGCAACAGTCTGAAATTCTAATGATGGTTTTATTTATATTTGACTGCAATCATTCAACAATAAGTAACATCTGTACTACATATGTTAGCATTTTGTACATACATTATGGTTTCAGCTAATGTGTATGTTTTATCTTTAAGTTTTTTAAAAAGATATTTTTTAAGCCTACATTAAAATACAAAACTTTAAATAACATTTAATATCCTTCCCAGTAGAATTGTATTTTCAATACTTGGAATAATTTTCTCTCATTCTCTATTTTAAACAGCATATAAGTTGGAATATAAAAGTGAATCTTTTTTAAAAAAATTCATAATTCACAACATATTTTTCAAGATTTAAATAAAAAATAATAATTTACCTGAAAATATTGAGCTTTTTTTAAATATAGAATCAGTCTTGGACAATGAAAGAAAAATTACATCTAATGTGTAAATATATCTAGAAACATATATTAATTGTCATTGGCTAACTTTAGTAAATTACAAGTTATTACAGAACATAAGTTGCTATCAATTATGAAATATTTCATTACTTTACAAGTAAAAATAGATGACGAGTTTGCAATAACAGTCAATGAATTTAACTGTTACAAATTCAAAGAATTTTTTAAAAGAAAATAATTTTCCAATTACTAACTTTATTTAGTGATGATGACACCAATCATAAGCTTCTTTGTATTGCTAACTTAGCTTGTTTCTTATCAAAGTATTCTGATATACATTCTAAGATAAGGGTTCTATGATTATCAACTAGAGTAAGATTTAAAAATATCTTTACTTAATTCTGTAATAATATAAAAAAATTCACCAGCAAATGTTAATTAACTGATAATCTAACTTTTCATCATCAAATATAAAGGAAATAATAATAGTAATGAAAATTTACATTATATTAGGAAACCAATATTCTAAAATAAGAAAAAATTTCTCATCCATTAGAAAATTAACTTAATTTCAAAATTTGTTTTTCAAGTACAAAATTGAAATACTTTGAAACTAAGAAAAAGAAACCAAAATAATACATCACAATAATAATAAGCTTTAAATAAAAATTAGCAATGTACACTTATACCTTTTCTCAAAATCAGTGATAATCTCCTAACCAAATAAAAAACTTTTTTAATGTATCAAGAAAAGTTTGTTAAATTCTACATTTATTCTACTCCAGTGGGTATAATAAATCTTATTTAGCTCAACACAATAAAACTGAACTATGATTTATCAATTATTACCTAACACATATATTACATCAATACATAAACTATATAATATTTTACAATAAAATTATGTGGATAGAGAACAGATTTAAAATACTTGACACTTAATTTGGATTGCATAAAAAAACTTACTTTTAAATTTAACAAAGAAATCATAAGGATTGATAATTGAGAGTAATTGTTGATGTGATGCTGGGTCATCTGCATAAAAAGTTATCTGCTGATGAGGTGTTGTAAACACTGGCAATTTGTCTAATAAATTTGGATCATGCATCAAGCTTTCTTTAACAAATTTGTTGCTTTGTTCGATAACTCTGAAAGAAAGTTTTAAAATGAAGAATTGAAATACAACTCATAAATAGACATTGAATATTTTTTAAATATGAAAAATTCAACAACTTTTTAGCACTTTTAAACTGAAACATTTTTATAATAGCATAATAATAATCACTTCTATGGGACATTAATATGAAAATGAATAAATGATTTGAAATTATATAAGCAGACACTCTAATAGGCAACTTTGAATTGCTCATAAAACAGGAGTAAAAATTCTCAGATGCTGAACTGAATAATCAAAAAAGTATTTAAATGTAAGATGAAAGTTAATCCACTAACTATCAAAATAAAGAGAAATAAAAAAAAATATTTGCATATTTGTACTGACTTGATGTACAAACCCAATTGTGACCTTAAGGAAATAAGTAAATTAAAAAAAAAAAGCTTTTTTAGTTCCAGCAATTGCATAGCATTAATACATACACAGCACAAAGTTTTTATTCTATTTAATAACGATATAATATACAGGAATGTTAACTCAAACTGAGGAAAAATAAAAAAAAAATAAAGATTATCCAAATACAATGGAAAGGTAATTAAATTTGACGCATTTACAACAAACAGGAAAAATTTTAAACGTTAAAAGCAGAAAACAAAAAAGCTTACCTCTTCACTCATTTAAAAAATTTAGACTACAATTAAATATTCACAAAAAATTAATCAGTATATTTTAGGTTAATGCACAAAAAAACTACGACTTTTCTTATTGTTTACTGAAAAGGCTTTGTTGTGATACAGCAAACAGCTGACTCTCATGGATCGCGTTTATTTATTTTTTTAATACAGCTACTTTTCGCGAATTAAGTTGCCAGATAGTGCATCCTCTTTGTAAAATTAAATTGAAAACGATAACAAAAATCATGTGAATCTGTACTTGATTTGTTTATATAAATTTTGAATTCATGCAGTTGAAATTCAGAATAAAAAGTTCATTGTAAAACTTTCTTCTGAAAAAAAAAAAATTAGCACTTGGGTTATGAGTCCGCCACGTGTTTTTATTTACATTTGAAAATACAAAATTTATTTACAGTAAGACAGATAGTCTGCAAAAATAATTTTTAAACCCATAAAAAAAGAATAAAAATTCTTTAAATTTACAAACCTGTCACGATAATACTGGGCAGTTAATCCATTTTTTTTCAAGTCGAATTTATCTACATCAAGCCTTTCGTCTTTCGTTTCATTCAAATGAGATGTATGGCGGAACATTTTTCTTTTCAAATTGTTTAGAACCCACATCTATTTGAAATAACAAGTAATTTTGATTCAATTAAGTGCATCGTGTATAAATAATTAGCTTTCATAGCATTCTAAAAAAGATTAAGTAAGATGTTTAAAAATTGTGTAGTTACATATCTTTTATTTTCACTTGCTATGTTTAGGGGCTGAAAATCCGTAAGGGGGTGAGGAGAGTTAAGAATCCAGTTCTCAGAAGTAGGAGGACAAAGGAATAAAACTTGACCTTGAATTTTGGACTTAGCAAACGTCAGCAACAGCAGTACAAATGATGTTATATATTATTTGTACTGCTGTTTAATCGTATTGCTGTATCGCATATCTTTACGTAAGGTAATTATTCTTATTACAAACAAAATTATTTTTACAATTAAGTACTAAGAAATATGATTGTGTTCGGGGGTGAATTCTTATGTATGATTTATCATCCGCATGAATTATAATTTTATGTTTTATAATTGTTATAATAATAATCAGACTCGAAGAGAGAGGAATATGACGATTACTATAGTATCAGTTGCATTAAGAGCAGATTTTGTTTTACATAAAAGACTTTTTTTTAAAAAAAATAAACTTATCCTTGAGTCCGTTTTCCCAAGCTTTGAAAATTAATCCTGATATATTATTTATTCATTTATTTATGTACTGAATATATTTTTTAAATTCTGAAATGTCCTTATAATTGTTCAATATAAGAATAATGTTAAGATAAGATTCTGTATAATACTTTTTAATGTATCATTTTCAAATATAATCTCTTTATATTAAAATCACATGCTTTTAAAACAAAGAAATATTACTAGAAAAATATTTTATATACAACTAAAGAGCTGAAACGTTTACTTTATTTAAAAATTCTTTTTTAAACTAAACGAATATTATATTAATCCCAAAATACATCAAGTAATAAGGTTTTTTAAAATTTTTGAAATCAATGATTTCTAGTGCTTTGTTGATGAATTATCAAGAAAATTCAATTTCTTCCACTGTAGATTTTTCAATTTGATATTCAAATTAAAGTTATCAAAAAAAGCAAACGAAGTTTTGACGAGAAAATTAAATAGAAATTCTAAATTTTATTCCAGAATATTGCTCAATGAAAATGCTTTAGACTTGGTCTAGTTGCCATTTTTTCTCCTTCAAAATTGATTCTTTATCACCAAAAATCTTTTTAATCTTGTAACATCGCAAGTTGTTATAAATAAAGTAATTAAAACAATGAAAAATGCCGGCGTCCTGGCACAGAGGTAGCACGTCGTGAACTGGGCTTCCCGGGTTCGAGTCCCGGTTAAGGCATGGTTGTTCTTCTGTATGCTATCTGTGAGGTGTGTGAATGCACCCCCCCTTGTAAAAAATAGGCTATGCAAGTGAATGTGATGATTTTGTAACCAAGTTGTACTCTTGGTCCTAGTTGGCGCTATTTCAAAAATAAGAGACGTTCATTCGGCTTAAAATCAGCGTGCTTGTCCATGACAAATGCCATTAGTAACAACAACAACAACAATGAAAAATAGGGCAAAATATATCTGAAAATATTTTTTAGCTTAATAAGAGTACAAGATGGGGAGAGATACCCAAAAATAATATCGTATCATTAAAAGTGCAATTTCTGAATTTTAAATTGGTGTTTTAAAAGGGTTTCTAGCAATAATATGTTACGAATTTAAAGCTGAAACACATTGAAATTTTTATTAATTTTCAATTAAAGATCTGATTAAACCATTAAAAAGGTTTTCCTAGGGGGCACTTACAACCCAAGAATTAATTACATGCTGGATTTGGTTGCTCTAACATGGTTTGTCACGCAGAGAGTTGTAAAGGATTTTTTTTTTTTTTCATTACGTACATTTCAATTTTTATTTAGCATGGCAGCGTGTGCAAGAAAAAAAAATCTATTATAAAACAGGCTATTTATACTGTTTCACTGGGGGATATCAATTTGAAAATGGAAAAAGTATTTATTTTTTTCTTTTTTGTATACATAATTTGGAGAAAGTATAGTAATCGTCAAAAAAAATTCAAACTCAAGAGATTTTGATGAATTTCCACGTTACATAACTCACTGAACTCGAAAAATACATTTTTGGAAAATATTCGTCTGTCTGTAACAAAGATATCACAAAAACGCTTTGAGCTAGGAGATTGAAATTTGGTATACATTTTTACACCATATTTGCAGATTTCTATCAAATTTTTTACAAAATTCCCGAAGAAATCCAATTGTTAACTCAATGATTACAAAATGAAGAGAGCTAGACATGTGAAATTAGGTACACAGATTAAGCATCTATAGTATAGACATCAGTAGAATTTTGAGCCAAATCTGATTGTGGGTCGATTGCCTGTACTTTCAGAAATATGTAAACGCAATCATTCAAATTTATCAAATATGATATGGCTTTTTGTGAATATTTTGTTTGAATCAATTGGGAAAAAAAGTGTCTAAAATACAAATTCGATTTTTGGATATCACTAACGCATACCAGGGATTAATCGTCAGATAACTCGGTAAAGTTAACTAGGTAGATTCAGTAAAAATGGAAAATTTATGCCAAAGGTAACTATTGTGGGCCAATGCTATGCAATGCGTTTTTTGGGATGACACATTTATTCGAGAGTAAGCAAGAATGTTTTGGGGAGACCACACCCACAGGTTTTAAATTCCTATGCCATTATAAAATCGTCACAAATAAAAATCAATGAAATCATGAGAAACTTCTGTATTTTAATCTTTTCCTTCTCCTTCCTTAAACTTTTTTTTTTCATTATCATTAGTTTATGACAAACTAGATTTTACCCGCGTCTTCGTACGCGTAGAAATTTTGGTGTGTATATATGAGAAAACAGTCTAATCTCAATGTAAAATATTATTAAATCGTTTCATGTATAAATTTTCAACACCAATTGGAGCAACGCAAATGAGTGAATTTTAAACGCCAGTAGGATTAACGCAATACAGAATAGAAATTTTTAATTTTCTTTATTCTGCATCATTTTTAGTCAGAAGTACTTCAGAAGGATTCGAAGGATCAATTAATACCCAATGTTTAATTTTAAATACATCAAAAACTACGAAAATAAACAGAATCGTTTGAAATAATTCGTCGAAAATATGTTAAGCCTAACCTTATTCGAGTGAGAAAAAAACAGAACAAATCGAAAACGAATCAAGTTTTTCTCATTTTTTGATGGAGAAATCAAAATTTTAAGCGGGAAAGTTAGTTTTTAATAAATAAAAAATTAACCACTCAATTAACCAGAATAAATATTAGCCTATAATCTTTTCTAGATCATAATCTATCACTGTGCTAAATTTTTTCTGATTTGTTTCAGCTGTTATGGCGTGATTGACTAACATCACTCATCCATCCATATATACATATATTATAATAGTAGTATAGGTAATGTTCTCAAAAAAATGTCAGAAACAGTTTATTGTTAAGAGCGTATTTACAATTTAGATTATCTCCTTGTATACTATAAATGTGCCATTGCAATAGCCATGATTTTTTTACTTATCATTTTCAGTAATTTATAAAAAATTATTATATATTTATACACTGGAAAAAATCTATGTAAATTAATTGATTTATAAATGTTAGATCTGTAAAATAGAAAAGCAATGGTGCAAAGAAGCTCTATAACACGAATGGTATGATAATGTCAGTTTTAAAACATCATTAACAGATAACATTGACTTCATGATCACAACTTTCAAATGACGAAACCAAAAATTCTTTGTTGAAAAAAATGTGTTTATAAATAATTTGAAAAAATGTGCCTTGTATGTTTGCCATTATATTTTTGATATTTAAGCACTCTTTTAACTTCATTTTCAAAACTTCAATTAATAAATAATATGTTTTGATGTAAAATCGATATGTCGAATCAAATGTCAATGAAAAGATTTTATTTATTAATCCTCTTATTTTACGATTACTCGAATTAAGGTATTTGAAAAACTGAAATGCCTACCCTGTTAGAACAAAATGTTCATAGTTACGATGTTATGAATATCGAAGATAATCATAGAGATATCGTTAATCATCTTGTTCTAATAGGGTGAGTATTAATTTCAGTGATAAGAAAAAATTCTCTACCTCAATTTAAAAAACCATAATAGCAGCCAGGGCCCGACTTAGCCTAGTTGGGACCAGAGGCAAAAGCTTCTTTGAGGCCCCCCTCTTCTTCAATACTTTAGTAATGAAGAATATTCAAAAAGAAGGAAATGTAAATTAATATTTATACACGATTTTGGAGTCCCCAATTATGTGGGGGCCGGGGCAACGTCCCCGTATGCCCCTGCCTTAGTCAGGTTCTGATGGAAGCTGTGTTCTTAAAGAGTTGATATAAAAAGGAGGACCATGTAATGTTGAGGCTATCAAGCAAATATGCGGTCGGACAACCTTAGTGAGTTCTTATAAAACCTTCTCGTCTCCCATACCAATTTAGGACAAGCATCTCTAATGAACAAAACATATGCCCCAAATATTCAACTAAAGGAAAGGAATTTCGCGTGCGTGTTGAATCAGCGTGCGCCTGAGATCTTTCAGTATTGCTAGAGTTAATACCTTAGTATTGTAGCAATTGTATTAATTGGATTAAATAAATGGTGATAGCAAAAATATTATAAAAATAACAAGGCATGTTGATAAAGTTATTAATAGACGTAGCTTTGGTTTTTCTTTTAAGTCGAATTTTTATATACTTTAAACTTAATATGCTGTTTCTTATATCAACAAAAATTTAATATTCTCTTATATTTTATTCATCGCTGTAGACCTTATATCAGTTCAAAACAAGGACTGTTGACAATAAATATATAGACCTTGAAAAGCATTTCGTACTTGTTCAAAGCTTGTAGCAATTTAGAGAGAAACAAGTAATATAAAAAACCATTTTTTTTAAATCAATTCCTACTTAGGTTAAAAAAGAAAATTCTGTTTTAATTATTCTATATTAAATAGTTACAATTAATATAAATACGACAGAATCACAACATTAAGCGATCAAATAGAAAGCGAATTTCCTGGCAATTTTCCATTAACCTTTTTATATATGGTGTTGAACTATTATTTTTGTTTATTACTATTTATTTGCTTTCTATTATTTATTTATTTTATTTTTTCGTTTTTAATTTATAAAGTTGATGGTGGTTTCACACACACATACATCGAGAGTCTTTGTCTGGCGGGATCGAACTCGTAGCCCATGGGATACGAATCAAAGCCGTACCAGCCAGGCTATCCTTTCCTAACAATTTCAATTACTATAAATAATTAATCAAAAAAATATTCTAGCATTGAACTTTTAATGGCAGTTGAGGGCTCAAAACCAATTATGGCAACGCAAAATGCGTGATTTTTCTACACTATTTGGGGTAACGCAATACAGATTAGAAATTTCTAATTTACTTATTCTGCATTATTTTAATTCGAAAGTACTTCAAAGTGAATCAGAAAAAGCGATCATTTAACGATGTTTAGTTTCAAATGCATCAAACACTATGAATATAAGCAGAATTGTTTAAAATAATCGGCCGAAAACATATTAAGCCTAACCTCATTAGTGTTGGGAAAGAAAAAAACCTAATTCGTTACTTATTTGGTGGTGGGGAAATGAAGATTTTGGGCACGAGAGTTAGTATTTTATTAATTAATGAAAAATTAATGAATTAATATTTGAAAAAAAAAACAGTATTAACATCAAATGTGACACACTACAAGTTTTAAAAAATTTACTCGAACTTGAGTTGGTGAATAGAAAGTATTTTATTAACGATTGAAAATTTAGTAGGAATTGAAGAAAAAAAATCAAACAACCATGTTTCTATAAATAATCTAATAACTAAATCTGTACAAAATTGGTGGAAATAGTCTCTGCCGAAATTTTCTTACATACTCGCGAAGAAAAAAAAATGATTCCTCTCCCTTACCCTCATAAAATTGTGGTTCTTTGGTAAAGACTCCCCAAGTCCTCACATTTAACTTTCATGCACTACAACTGTATGCTTTGTATTAAAGATAATCTAAAGAAAGACTAATCATTCCTAAAACATTATTATATTGCATTGTTTCAGACAATAGATTTAAATCTAACCCCTCTAAATTTATATTTTCGTTACGTGAAGTTTGAATATAGATTAAATAAATTTGGTATATTTGTATAGTTTTTAGACACAGCAATCTCCATTTTACTTCCTTTTTATATAGTATTCATTTTTGCTCATTCAACTGTTCTTATTAAGTACTACAATTTCTTAATATATTATCAAATCATTTGATCGGCAGCACAGACAGCTTAAAGATATTTCATTTTCATAACGGCCCAAATATTTTAATTAGCATCTCTGAAATAATATGTTTTGGAACTAAGACCATAAGAAAAATTATCAACCACGTTTCCGGCGAACAGCTGATTATTTAAAAGAGCATTCCTACGTTCGAAATCAGCTTACGATATGAAAGTAACTCCTAATTAACTCACAGTTGTTTTCATAACACTCAATGAAAAAAATTCTTGAGCCACATTTATGGATACTCCACCATTTTGAGCACATTATACGCCTAATTGCAGCCTCCTTGATTGATAAATCGCGCTCATAACATAGATTGCAGTTTATGCAGCTCTTAATGGAGTATCCGTAAAATATAAGTTGTTTCCTGTATTATTAGATTTATTAGACAAAGTAACTGTATAACTGCTTTGTCTAATATATCTTGTATTTGGGGACTCTTTAAACTGTCTAATCTAGTTAATTGTATTTCAAACAAAACAATTTTTCTCCAGTTAAGTACTCAAGGAGTCTGATTATGTTCGTGGTGAATCCATATGTATCTGAATGGATTATTATTTTTTGAAGTTATACTTATTCAAGACGAATTTTACAGATATATTTTGGTTTTTTTTAATAAAATAGATGGAAAAAGCACCTATGAAACAAAATTAGACCAATTTAAATCCCAAGATCTTTAAAAATTGAGATATTATTATTATTAATGACAAATAAAAAATGTGAAGCCGGGATAGCCTGTTTGGTAGGGTGTTAGATTTGCATCCCTTGGGCTACGAGTTCGAACCCGTCAGCCGAAGACTCTCTCTCTGATGGATGACTCACGTTAAATCCGTCGCTGTCACAAGGCCCTTCATAATACTTCCACTGGGGTACTGAGCCAAAGGTAACCCTTCTCTGTTCCAGATCTACATTACGATCTATGGATGAATGAAATGAATGAAGGAAGTCCGCCCCGTAAAAGAAATTGTGACGTGTATGAGCTAGAAGTCAGAATTCTGCCTCGGGTGCCCAGAACTCCAAACCCCCTGTAGCTTCTGAGGCTCCATACCCTCAGCTAACTTTTATAGTTTAAATCCGTGTACCGTAGTGGCGGATCGGAGAGTCTACCCACTCTCGGAAACTACTGTACCCCTCTTCCGTTGTAAAGCGGAACACGAGAACAATAATCACTAACAAAAGGTACAAAGCAAAAATCTTCTAGTTAGTTGCTTAGGAAATTATTAGTCGAAAATCCAGCAATTAATTGAGTATATCTTATATAGTTTTAAAACTAAGAAATAAAACAGCATTTAAATATTGACATTAAATTGATAAGTAAGGCGAAACTTTCATTTTTTTCCTCTCCAATTGAAACAACTATACATTTTTTTAAATGGATTGTTTATTTATTCTGTAGTTCAAAAACTACATAACATATTGAAAAAATTATTATTCCAAATTTCAAGAAAAAATATGTAGTGGATTTTAATTTATAAATTTTTTTAAAAACTTAAAATCTGATAAAAGATATTTAAATTTATAAATAGCATTAAAACATAAATTATGAAAATATTTTTAAATATAACATCTTAAAGCTTTAACGCAGGCATGAAATTCAAATTGCTTTAAAAAGAAAATTGTTTTCAGGTTAAGAAAATTGAATGAAGGAAATATTCAATATCTTGATCAAAAACTGACTTTTCAATGCAGCAACTTAATTTAAATAGAGTCAATTGATTTTAGTTGTTCGGTTGGTTCTCTAAAAATAAACTTTAGCTCGGTATTATCTGCTGACTCTTTTAAATCATATAAATATGCTGATTATTTTGGAATTTTGATCAATGATATTCACAAAGATAACAATAGTTGTAAAATCAGAAATATTCAATAAATGTCTCAAAAATCGTGTATAAAAATAATATCTTGTAACGATTCCATACAACTTTTGTTAAGTATGTGCAAGCAAAGAAATTGCAAAATTTTAAAAATTATCCATTTTACGTAACTTATATAAATATATATTTTTTAAATCATAATTTAATTTGTCCCGTATTTTTTTCATTTCCTACTAATATCTCACTCTCTACATATATATATATATATATATATATATATATATATATATATATATTAGTCACTCAAAGATGAGTGTCCATTTTTTATATATGACATCTCTACATGTGAGATTATTCAATTTTGGGTTATCTTATATGTAAACATAATTAGACAAATTAACATACTGTCAGATGATTGACATATCTACTTCAAATCTTGAAATATATCCACGACAAATATAAAGATATACTGAGTTTTAGCAATCTAGCTAGCTGCATTTTCGAGTTACGACATATCCACGCGCATAAAAGTCTAAAGGGCAGATTTTTTGAAAGCATTTTTTTTTCTTCTCTTTTTTTTTTTTTGAAGATTAATTAAAATCATGAGAGATAATATTTTGATGATTAGAATACTTTACCTTGTATATTTTGTATTACAAAAGGTAAAAAATATAAATTTGAAATAAATGCTACCATGAAAATAATTACTATAACGAATTTCTGTTTAAGCGAAATGTGAAAAAAAAAATTCTCAAAAGATATTTGTTGAAAATATTTAAGCGAAAATACAAAAAGAATTGGAAAAAATAGAATATTTTTATTGAAAAATATAATTAAAAAAGCAATTCACTGACCTATTTTTAAAAGAGAAAATGTAAGGATTTTAAATTCATCATCTCGCATTGCATGAGAACCAAACGTCATTTCAAACCTCATTTTTCGCTAATGACACTCGTCCAATGAAGCAGGAAAAAAAATTTAGACCACTTTTCCCTTCGCTTCTTTTAACTTACATCATTAAATTTATCAAAAGCATTTAATGCTGTCTTTTATACGAGACTGTATATTGTATTTGTTTGTTTTTTATTAAGGAAGAGAATCAAAGAATTTCGAATTTTCTGTAATAAAACCGTAACATAGCACTAAATAGTATATTATCAGAAAATTCCATCTCATTTATATTCGAGTTTTGTTGTCAAATTTTGAGAAAAATAATCAAACGCTGCCAAATATGCTTCATTTTTCAACCAAATGTTTTGGCAAAAATTCTAAGTGAATAAGTTTGTCACGCAGTAGTTTGATGCAGTAAAATCGCTGCATCTGAGTTATTGCAATCAAAATAATTGATAGAAAATAACTGTATTTAATTATATATAAGATAAGCATTTAAAGCTAAAATTATATTCATATTAATTACAGTAAATAGTACACAAATAATTTTATAACAGCCTTTTTGAAAAAGATTTTATTCTATTTCAGCCATTGTTTAATTTATGCCTGTAAACGGTATGAATAATTTGGTCGCGTTTCGTTTATAGAATATCCATATGTTTCATGATTTCATTTTAAGCTGCAATTTTCCCATTAAGTTTGTCCCATTTTGTTGATAATATTTATGGAATAATTCATAGACATTCGATGAATATTTTTCAAGTATATCATTCAATATAAAAGTGGATTTCTAAAGGTTCTTGATTCTTTTTTGTTATCTTTTACTAACTGGTGCATGAAAAAATTCAAAAACTAAATATTATTATCTGAGTTGCAGTATTAAATAAATAAATAACCAACTTTGAAAGCAATACAAAAATATTTGAAAATTAGTTCCAAAAAAATACTTGAAGAGTTCTAAAATTGTTCCTTGAATCAAAAATTATTTTCCCTTTAGAACAGCAACATTGAAATATATACAAATAATCAATATATATTGGTAGCTAACAAATTTTTATTTACAATTAATTATACGACGAAAATTTAAACATTTTCTTTCAATATTTCTCTATGTTTATATGATTGGTAAATGCATTTTTCTATGTAAAAAATAAAAGTTCAAGCAATGGGATATAAATGAATAAGAACATTTCGTTTTTATCGATTCTTAATGAACGTATGTAAGATAATATTATTAAAATTCGTATTGGAAATGTTTTTAGAACTCAAAAACTAATTAACGTGTACTTTCAAAATTATTCATTTTTTCCACATGAATGTACATATTTTTTATTTCCTATTAATCTACGGAAGTTATAGCACCTGCTTAGGAAAGAGAAAATGTTTACTTTTGTGGTCTATCTATGCCGGAAATAATGTTCGAGGTTCGTTGCTCTCCGAGCAAAATAAAAGTGATGTTAAGATAAAAATGAACAGATGATATCTCGTACATATTTGGAAAATTTTTCTCTTTTTCACAATACAGAACACATTTATGACTTCCGATCCAAAAAAATATTTCTTGAATTTGTGGTAAAAGATTGAAAATAAAATTCTTTTCTTTTTAGGTATACTTTACTTTAATATTTTAATAAATTTAAGAAATTCGACAAGTTTTTTACTTATTGTTAAGACCAATTTTAGATGGCTCATAATTTTTTTCGTGGGAGAATAAAAATTTCTTTATTTAAATGATAAATGATTTTTTTTCACGATTCATAAAATTATTTTGGTTTTACAAAAGAGTTCAGATCGAACGCAATAAGTAAGGTGCCGTCCAAAATATCTATTATTTTTTTAAAAAAATTCTTGTATTTAATATAAATTGTTTCATAAAATCAAATGCAAAATTATTTATAGATTATTGTAAGAACGAAAAAATCGTTTTGATTTTAATTTTAATTCTTATTTCTTTTCTTTGAAACAAGCATTTTTATTGGAAGATAATATGGATGTAATGTAATTATAGTTAAATAAGTACTTATTATATAGTACAAGTAATCAGTAATGGTATTTTAATTAATAAAGCTCATTAATTTTAATTAGAACTCCAGGCAACTTCAGGAAACAACTTCATAAATGGTTTTAATTTGTAATAGAATTTCTGGATTTTTATTATTATTTCTTGATGCATGAATGGTACAATATAAAATAACGATATATTTGTAAATTATTAAAGAGAAAAAAGGTATTTTTTAAAAAAGGTATTTTAGAAATTTCACGTAAAAAAACAACTCAAAATAAATTGATCTGAAGTTACAAGCATGACTAAGTAAGACATCATAATAAGTTTCAGAAAATGTAGAGTACTTTATACTTGCAATAAATTATATTCTTCTAAATATTACAAGTGATTAGATTCTTCTAATTATGACAATTTATAACTATGATGACAAAAAACAACTAATATTCATAAAAGATCAATGTCAAATATGGTATATTCATTGTTACTGCACCACCTTTACATTTTTAAAAAATTATAACTCGAATATTTTATCTATAAGTGAAAGATATTACTTACCCATTTACGATATATGAATAACAGTAAATAAATCAGAAAGTGCTCCATTATATAATTAGTAATTATATAGTAAGTACAGTACATTTTGTCACTGGTAAACTCCCTGCAAAAGTTTTAGCTCAATAAAATATAAATAAGATGTGCTTTCCATTTACTGGATTAATTATACATTCGAGGTTAATCTTTCGTCAATTGTTAAACCAAGTGCTCAGTAGAAGAGAAAGAGAGAAAAAAATCTGTAAAACAGCTGATTGTTTAAAAAATCGTTTGCGAAATAATTTTGATATTTATTTCAATTACACAACTTTTTTAGGCTTAGCAACGTTCGTAAACAACATTTATATAATTTTAAGAATTATGTAGGTTGGAAGAATTAATATACAGGATTTTCCATTTTTATTATTCGTATTTAAGTAAGAATTCTGATTGTCGTAGAGGTTAACACTCGAGTTAATTGCATCAAATTTATCATTTTAATTTAATTCATGAATCTATTAGACGAATGACATAAAAATGGTTATCACAGCATAATAAAAAATGTATTGTTAAATATCATGCATAGTTAAGTTTTGTATGTGACTGTGATATAACAATAACCTACTTTGCAAAAGAGAATTCATTTTTATTTGTAATAAATCAGCAATGCTATGTTGTGTGTGTAAGTAATAACTTTAATGGATGTCTGAATTACTTTAATGAAAACTGCCAGAGCTATAAACTATATTTTTATATCAATTAGAAAATAAGATTTTTCCATCAGAATCTAAAGAGAATTCTTAAAGCATACATTCATAGCTTATTTATCTTTAAATAAATTTAATTCATTTAGATGGAATTGCCATTTTATGCAGATATAATTTTCTAAATGAAACGATAATGACTCAGAGTTGTATTTGTATGGATTTATTTGATTACAAAAAAAAATATTCTTGAGATAGATTACGAGGATAATTCCTTTTTCTTTGCTTATGCGCTTAATTCATTCGTTCATTTAAGCTTATAAATAATAAAAAAAATCACAATTTTGACTAATTTTTACCAATAATCGCTTAACAGTTTCAATGAATTAAAGTTAGAAAGACTAACTCGGTTTTTTCACAGCCTTGTCTTCTTTTTTCCACGTGAATAGCAAAGATATATTGTTTAATTTTTTTATGTGTTGTTGATTATGTAAGCTTACTTATTATTTACTAATGTATAACACTGTTATATTATTTAAGGCAACAGCTGAATGAAATGGAATATATGTTGAATAAAAATAAATGTAATTTGTTGAATAAACAACTTTTATTACATAAATGTTAATCAGATATTAGTTAGTATTTGGTAATTGTATTATTCTTTATTGAGTAAATGCATTTAGTTCATGCAAGTAAAAAAAATAACATTAACTGTTGGGTAAATAAATGATTGTTTATAAAAGTAATTGTTCATCTTCTTTAAAGAAGAAAAAACAACAGGATAGTTTACAACAACCAAAAAGAATAAACAATCGGACATTTTTATTTAAATTCACGGCGGAAAAAATTTAAACTTAAATTACATTAAATAAAGAGATAAAATGTAATGATTGAATGGCTTTTTATCAATACAATTTTCAAAGAAATTTGTTTGTATATAGTCAAGAAAAAATATCATTTCATAAATATTTGCAACAGCAATATACTTATTTACTTCCTTCTTAAACAGAATCATTAATCTTCACATGAGAATCGAAAAATGTAATTCATTTATTACAATAAATCTCAAACCATTCCCATAGAAAGTACAAAATTAACAAAAGTCTTAGCGATTAAAAGTACACTTTGTTTGGAATCATTAGCCACACAAGTCGCAATCCTTCATGACTTTAATCCGACTAATGTTACCTCTACGTCCACCATGTCGCAGCGTTCCTTTCGCTGCGAATGAGAAAGAATTTAAAGATGCGTGAAAAATTTCGAATCTAACTTGGCGCGCCCTCTGGTGAAGATTATCAAATGTTTATGGAATGAATGGATGTGATTGCAATCCACGCCTGACTGTTCATTCGTTCGTTGTGTTCGAGAAGCGAATCTCGTAGGAATTGTTTTTCGGTTCATTCGGATTTGGAATTATTGTTTTCACATGGGACTTAAGAAAAAGTGACCAAAAATGTAAGTAATACAAAAATTCGTTTTATTGACGAACGGACATTAATTAACTATAATGAATAACTTTTTAAAAGTATATATTTCGGTACGTAAGAAAAAAATTATTAAAAATTATAGACCGTTTTCTTGTTAGTTTTTGTATGTCAAATTTTTATGAATTAATTTCAATTCTGATAGATAAGAAAGGAATAAAATGTGTGCAAAATTTAAAAAATTGGCAGAACCCAACAATGATAAAACATTCTAAATCGAACAATCACTGCAATATACTAATGGAAAATTTATGTTTATTTGAAAAAAAAAAGATAATATTCATATTTTTATTTAATATATTCTCAATACTTTTTAAAGCGTGATAATAAAATTTCTTCGAATAAAATTAATTCAAAATTGCTTAAAAGTAATATTTTTAATGTTTATGTTATTTTAAAAAAATTTGAAACAAATAAAAAAAATCTTCAAAAATATTGATAGCAAATATGCGGATGTTAAAGATTTGCATAGTAGACCGTTGCCAAATTTAACACAAATTTGCTTTGGGATGTGAGAATGTGCAAATGGAAAGGGTTTTAATCAATTAAAAATTAAACTAAGTATTCTGGTTTTCCTTTCCTAATTCTGGAAATATTATCACATAAAAATAATCTTTAAATCATTAAAAAAAATTCAAAAAATGATTCCTTTCACTAATAACAATTTTAATGCTCATTCCCCCCTTCTCTTTTGAAAAAAAATTAAACACGTGTATGCATAATTATCAGCAAAGCTTTTCTTTATTGCTATGAAATGCAAATCACTTTCATTGTATTTACAAATATTTAATCACAGATGTTTCTTCCATTGTTTAAAGCTAAAGAATGAAGATTCTGTTTATTTTTTTCTTACATTGTATTGCATTCGAATTGTTGTAATGAGCTTTACTTTCTTATTTTATTTCATTGTTTCAAGTTTTTCTATGAGATGTAAATGCATACCTTAATGTAAGATATTAAGTGTATTAGAAAATGCATTCGGTATTTGATTATACTTTCTATTCTTTGATGGTTATCAGTAGAATTTAATGCTACTAACATGCTGATGAATATGCTCATGTAATACATGTAAAATGCTTGCCAATTCAGTATTGAAACCAACTGCAGATTTTATTTGAAGTATTAGAAACATTAACTTCTATTTCCGTAAGCGAAAATTCGTCAATGTTTTTCTAGCTACCAGAGCCCGCGGGCTAAAGGGGGTGTAGGTAGGTGGATTAAAATGAGTTATTAGGCCTTGTTGCCAAATAAACTTTGTGAAATTTTTTGACTAGTACAGCCTAATTAAGCCTTCTTTATTAGATAGCCTTTGATATTGCAGACCCTTTACCCTTCTAAAGTTTTTAACTAATATTTTCTACCTATTTTACTATTTATATAAATAATTTTAAGTGGCAAATACCTCATTTTAAAATAATAACTAAGTTCCAGTATATAATTTTTTAGCAATCACAATTGAAATTTAAAAATAATTTTAAACAAACAAAAAATAATTTTAAAATAATCGCGAAACTTTTCATAACTTAATCTTAATAATATTTTATAGTAGGAATGGGCATTTTTTAAAGTATCACATACTCTTTTTTAGAATTTAATGGTAACAGTATCAAAATTGCCAATGAAAATTAATTAGTAATATTATTAGAATAATGCTCCAATATAAACTTAAACAGGTACTTAGTATAAGACCGTCGATCTTTATATCTAAATTTGAGGGCTTCGCCAATGAGTTACTAAAACGCCAATGTTGGGGGGGGGGGGGGGACAAAACATGCCATTACTTTAAAAATTGTTCGAAGCTTAACTGTCGTCCCGATTTTGTTGGTGTCGATGGTTTATCGCCAAATTTGAATCTGTCGCCAATAAGTTACTAAATCGTTGGCGCCCTTTGGCGTCCACGGTCTAATACGTAAGTACCCTTAAACTTAACTTTTAATTTTAACAAATTTGATTTCACGTTTTTTAATTAAATGATTCTACAAAAATAAATAAGTTTTGAAATATAACAAAAAAAAAATCTCGGAATATAATTTAATATAAATTGTGGGAGCCTTCTACAATTATTTACCTTGAATATTTATTAATTCTGTCTGGTGGCTTGTCTCAGCTATAGGATGGAAGAGTTGTTGATCCAAGCTTGATCCCACTGTTCGCTTACTTGATGTACTTTAAAAATCAAATTCAAACATAGTCCAGACACTATGGAAACCTGGGAAGACAATCGAAGAGTAAATTGTCATTTCAACATGGATGAAAATTATCAGATGGGTTTTGTGTAATTCCGTATAAAAAAATTTGATGAATATTGTCATTTTTAGGGATAGGATAATTTTTTTAAATTAGCTATACAGTTGGTTGTTAGAACGCTTGCCGGTCTAATGGATTGCTAGTCCATTGACGTGGCGTGCAATGATCGAGAATGACCGGTTGCGAATAAATTGCCCAGCTATATTTTCCATATGATTGTGCCGTCTCCAGTACCTATACCACTGTAGATATATATTTTTGGTTTGAATTCGATTTAATAATGATTCAATACGTAAATTCTATTCTTATTTCCTTATTTTCTAGTATAAACACTCTAAAATTAAATTATGTAAATTCATAAGCAATCAACACTCCTTTTTTTCTCTTATAACATACAAATTATTACTTGGCATTTAGTAAGATTGATGAAAATAAGGTATGCACCATCAGCGACGTTGCATCGGCAAAACACCCATTTGTAAACAAAATAATGCTATTTAAAATTGAAGGCTGTATAAAACTAGCTTCCCTTAAAGAATAATCAAATAAAAAAAGTACGTACATATATGAATTATATACAAATATGACTAGAGATCGGAAAGAACGAAATAAAAATAAATAAACGAGATAACAAAGTGAAGTACTTTTTTAAAATACTCGCTATGTCAACAACAGCAGGACGAACATAACGAAATATATTCATCTTGGTTATTCGGACTAATGTTTAGTTTAATGCATTTAAATTAGCATTTATCATTATATAGGTCTATTATATGTACCGGTGAAAAATTTATGAAGGATATATGAGAAAATTTAGCGAAGTCCAATATTTTCTAATGCAATTACTATTTTATGGGTTTTAAACATGCATTTATCTATGAGCAAACCTTATGAATTATCATATATATATATATATATATATATATATATATATATATATATATATATATATATATATATATATATATATATATATTCAGTTAAAAGCATATAAGATTATTTATTTATTTGCTTAAAAAATACGTAATCATACTCACTTATATTCACCTCGCCTTCTTAAAAACAATTTCTGATAGGAAAAATTGATAAAAATTTGCACGAACATTTCAAAAACCTGTTGATATCACATTACTCAGAAAACACTTAACACTTTTAGCTCGATTCGTGAAAAATATTCATAATTTACCAAACGCTGTTTTTTTACACAAATCCTGTTTTGTATAGCATGATACATCCCTATAAAGATAACAATTGGATTGAGGAATAACGTGACGAATTTAATAACGCATTTTTAAAGCTACTATACCCTGACTGATTTCGGAAAATTTATGATTCACTTCGTATCCTTCTGGCACGGATACGTTATTTTCCAACAGATACCAGGGTCGCCAAGGTCTATTTTAAAAAGTTATTGGATTAGAAAAATTTATTTTCCCTTAATCATCAGCATTTTTATTCGTGGTTTTAAGAATGATTTCTTAAAATTAACTTCATTGATTTTATTATAATAAGCACCCTATTCAAATAACTTGCCCTATTCATCATTTATAACCAGAATGTCTCTTAAATAATATATTTCTGATAAGTATAATGTATTATATGCAGAATAATTGAAAGACTAACTTTTTTTGTTATAATTTTTATTTTATAGTTTTTTGTGTACGATGTATATAAAGAGTTAGAGTAATTATTAAAAATTTTGTCTTCGAGATTTGATGAATTTCCACATCTTACACTTCTTTGAGTGCAAAAACTATTTTTTAAAATTTTGTCTTATGATAAAAAAATTAATATAAAAAAGATTAAAATGAAATCTGCTATGCATATTTCAATGTATCATGTCAGAAAATTATTTCTTGAACGGCCAAGCATCACGTGCTCGTGCAAGTTAAATTATATTTTCATTCATTTTAATTGCTTCATTTAATGAGTCACTCTTACATTTACTGCAAACTATCTAAAAGAACTTTGTCTCGCCTTTATTGTTAAAAAAATATCACATTTCCTATTTATTTCATTTCATATAATCACATGCTCAAAACGACATTTTTCTAGGTTTTATTTGCTGTGATCATTAACTTAAATAAGAGCTTTTGTAAATACAATGGCAACGCGTTATTAAATGCTAATTTTTTGAGATTCTCGTGCAGATAATAACATTTTTGTTTTTGAAATTTTTGCCTCCGGATTTTTGTTGAGGCCAAAAACCTCATCCCAGAAATAACATCATTTTCTGACATGATAATATGTGTTTCGTCATATAATGTAGAAAATATTTAATTTGAAAGTATTTGAAAATTCAAATCCGTCTTTATACTAATACTGTATAACTGTATGAAATTTCATAATTATTCTCTCTACTATAAATCTCTCTGTATATATTTATGCTAAAATGATTTTTAAAAAATGCAACGAACCAAAACCCAAATGCACTCAAGCTACTACCATAGCGTTATCACCAAAATGTTATCAAGTTTTATAACAAAACCTGCCAAATAATTCTGTTTATAGTGATTCTGTGCTTTATTCAAAAATATAATTGAAAAATTCATCAACGTCGTTATATGATCTTTGGTATCTAGGCAACTAATAGTAACTATAGGCTTAATGTTCAGCTCTCTGTAATATTCTAAAATTAAAAACAAAACATACAGTACTTTGAATAACGGGATTGTAATGGCGAATTTTTTGACACTTCTCTTGTGATTAAATGAAAATGAATATTGAATTATATTATTATTTTCCCGTTATTTAGTTTTTTCACTTCTTTTTGTAATCGTATGTCTACATCACGCAATGTTTTTGACATTTTATGTTTCATAATGGATTGATCCTTCAGAAAATACTAAAATCAGCGTAACTGAATGGAACATTTGATTAAAAACTGGACAGTTCATGCTGAAATTGCAAACCTTGCTTATATTCGAAAGAAATTAACACAGATTTTCAGTCTATCAAATTTTATGTAATAAATTCGGTACTTACATATTAGACCGCCGATCTTTATCGCCAAATTTGAAGGTGTCGCTAATGATTGCTAAATCGCCAATAATGGCAAAAAACCTCCATTATTTTAAGAATTGTTCAAATCTTAACTTTCATCCACGATTTTGTTGGTTTCGTTGATGTTGACGATCGCCAATGAGTTACTAAACCGTTGGCGTCAATGGTCTAATACGTAAATACCATAAATTCCAAATAATAATAAATTTTTAAGCCTTTTTTAGAGAATAGAATTTATTCCCAATTTTTCGGTTTTATATGGCGAATCGACGAAGCTGGATAACTAAAATGCAGAATGGATTGATATTTTTTCAATGTTTGCTTTTATAAAGAACCGATTTTTTGTAAATGCCTATAAAACGCCTTTTTAAAATCGAAATCTTATCTTATTCCTGTTTTTTTTTTTTTGTCTTCTTGTTATAGATTTTGTAATTTTATAAATGTTAATCGTGATCTGCATTTTACCTTTCAAAAAAATTATTACAGAAAATATGTCTTAGATTCTGAAGAGGTAATTTAAATAAATTTTATGGCGATTTCAGGAAGCATGAAATCATGTTATCTGCATAAATTATGCATATACATTTTTAAAAAATATGTAAAACACAAACTTAAATCTTACTAAAATTATTCCTTATTTTTTATTAGGATTACTTATTTATTAAACTAAAAATTAGAAATTCAACATAGTATTAAATAAATAGATAAAAATATGAGGTTTTTTTTTTTAAAAAAAATATTCAGAAAGTAAGTCTTGAATACATGAAATTTAAAATTGTTCATAAGACAAGAATGTCAACTGACAACTAGAACAAATGAAAGCTGCCCGTAGTTTTATTTATTTCTTTTGAAAATTGCGACGCAACCATCCGTGTATAATCCTTTTCCTTTTTTCCACTTTCATTTTTCGGCACTTAGGTATTTTTAAGAATATTTTTCAAGATTAATTAATTTCTTCAGATTTAAAGTTATTCTCTTACTTTTAAAACAGTAACAGTCTGAAGTATTTTAGGTACTTTCGTATTAGACCGTCGAGCCCAACGGTCACCAAATTTTTAGTTATTCATTGGCGACGGATTCAAATTCGGCGATAAACCGTCGATACCAACGAAACCAACAAAATGGTGGACGGCAGTTAAGATTCGAGCAATTTTTAAAATAATTGTAATTTTTTGCCATTATTGGCGATTTAGTAACTCATTGGCGACACTTTCAAATTTGGCGATGATGATCGGCGGTCTAATATGGAAGTACAGTATTTTATTTGCGAAAAAAGGAAGACATTCATAATCAAAACGCGAAAAGCATTGCAAAATTACTTAATATGAATTTAAAAATAAAAATGATTAAATATGGAATGACTAAAAGAATGAATTAAATTTTAAAATGAATTGTAATTTTATGAATTTTAAGAATGCAGTTTCAGTATCAAAAATTTTATAAAATCCTTAGCACTGTTATCGCTCTCTTAAAATGAATTTCACTAAAATTTTGAGTTTTGAATATTTGAATTAGTTTGAAAATAATCAAATTAAATTAATTTTCAAAAAGTATTTAATAATTCCTTTTTTATCATTAATTTTTTTTTCTCCTGTTGGTCTTTAGTATACATCATAATTTATTATTCTAAATATTGTTTAAAACTGCACATATTTTTTTGAATTTTACACTACTAGATAAGACCTCTGGTATGAAATTAAAAGTTAATTGAACAATAGATGATAAATTAAGAAAAATATATACATTTTGTATTGTCTTCAGGAATATGCAATTGCACTGTGAACTCTTATATGGTAGAAAGTAAATGAAAACTAATCCATCTTTACAAATAAAAAAAAGGTCGTCGAATAAAAGCATATAAAAATAAAATTAATTCCTCGTTTAATTATTTGTATTTGGCACAGATTATTCTTCCGAATAATAAATGATAAGTTTTACATATTAATAAGTTAATTAAAGTATCATAATCAGCGTTCAATGTATTTCTACTATAAATATCTCCATATTGTTTAGAAAATTTCAAATATAGTTTATGATCTTGAAACGTTTACAGTAGAACTGCATGAAATCTAAATCTTTGAAATAATTTAAAACTTCTGTCCTGATGATAAAAAAATGATCCCTTATTTATTACTTTGATTTATGAAGAGGAGGTGTTTAACTTAATGTCAGATATTCCCGCAAAATGATCTATGAGGAATTATGAAAAAAATCTGGAGTAAGAAAATATCAATAATAATAATAATGATAATAAATCGTTTGCAATTTTTATTCAAAGTATGAATTTAAAATCGCGTGTCTGGATTCCGTGAAATCTATTGCACGAAAAAAATCAATGATTGATGCTCTGTTTACATTATGACGTCTGAATAATAGCAATTACTATTTTTTTTAGAAAAATAAACAGTAATCACGAATTTCTCCAATTAAATATTTATTCAAATTACATATGCAACGTTTTTTTAACTTCTGAGGTGGAATGACTTTCAAAACATTATACTTTCTCTAAAATGTTTACCTAAGGTTCATTTATTCAAATTACAAGAAAGCAGTTAATTATAAGTTTTTTTTTGGAATATAAAACTCGTTAAAGCAAAAAGGAAAAAGAAATTTCTGATATTTATATCCACAAAATTAAAAAAAAGTTGCAAAAACAATTTTAAAGATTCGAATAATATTCTTCAAGATAAAAGATTCAAAATTTCGATGAATTTTTCATTTTTTTTTCCTAAAAAATTATCAGTTATTTTGTTTAAATATAAAACAAAGATTTAACTTTCTATACTCAATAGTAATAATCTTCTTATCAACAAAAAATACGAAAATAATATTTATCAGGTAATTATTTTGATAGTAAAAGGTGTAAGAATCAAAATTAAAGATTCAGATGTGGAATTTATAAATATTTTTTTTCTTGAATTTCTTCCAAAATTCATTTGAACAATTTTATTTTATTGGAAGCTAGTCGCTTTAGGCAATTCACTGGTTCTACGAGATAAATCGTTTGAATATAACTTTGTGTACATAATTTCACCAAATTGTCTGACACTAACACCGCGTTATTTTAATTATCTGTTACTTTGCTTATTATTTTTATTTATTGGTTAATGCAGGGAGAACTATAATATCATACCTTATTAAAACGTAAACATCCGGTTCATTTATCTTCTAAATTTCGCGATATTGTTTTTTATTCCTTTTTTAAGTACATAGGTATGAATTAAACAGAATCTTTCTTTTATTTTCAATAATGGAAGAATATCACGCTATTTATTTATTAATGAATGAATAATTAATGAAATAATGAAAACCAATTTGAATTTCAGAGCAACAATGTAATTTATTGTTGAAAATTTTTAAAAATATTTTTTCAAAATTATTAAAAAATTCAGGAAAATGCACGTTTATTAAAATGGTAAGTATCAGTAAAATGACATTTAAAAAAATAATTTAAATAATGTAAAATTTATTTTTGTGTTATAATATTTTCTGAGCTTATCGAGAAAAACACAAATAATTTGTTTAATTTGTAGTTTTTAATTAATTACATTTTAATAAAAAATTATTATTTTAACTAAAATTTCAAAAAAAAAATTCCCTCTTATGGGCACATTTTCATTTTCCGAGATGTATTATATTCCATGTTCGGTAGCTTCAATTATATCAAGCAATTTGGTCTGTAGAGCCCCAAAATATATACGTACACGCTTTCATCTTTATTAGTACCAGCGGGTGACCGAGCTCCGCTCGGAGGAAACAGGAATCGAAGCTAACTCGAATATTTAAATTTTCAATTGTGATTTATCAAAACAATACATGCCGTATTTAGTAAAAATATCAAAGTTATCCTTATTTTTTTCTGATGAATGTTGAAATGTCGGAAATGTGGGGCGATTTTCGACTTGGCAACCATTCCTCGTATTATAGTATAAGATAAAATTAAAACTTAAGCTCCAAGCATGCGTTACGTGTAAAAGGGAAAAAATTATCTTATTAATAAGTTGCCATCAGATTGACAAAAACTCAAATTTTAAAAAAATAAATTATTATTGCGTATTAAACATATAAAAATGCAATTTTCATCACGTGTCTGCATGAAATGAAAAAAATATATATATGAATATTGATATAGATGGCATATTGGCTATAGATGGCTGCACGTTACCACTTGAAAATTTAAGTAGCCATTATGGCGAACTAATAAAGTTTGAAAATATCCTATCTGTAACTCCGAACTGCTCAACCGTAGCGCTTCAAAACCGGCGCCAATCGATTCCTCGTGGCCAAAAACCCCAGACCCCCAAGTTTACCGGAGTTTATTAATTCTGGGGCGATTTTCGACTTGACAACCATTCCTCGTATTATAGTATAAGATTATACATAGAGATTTCAGAATAATAAATCCAAACTTCTATGGTATTATAAATTTGGCGTATATTATAAGCTTGAGTGTAATCATAAAGGAAATACAAGGGATTTTATCTCTGAGAGAAGAGAGTCAAAAATTTATTTCAAAATGATGGTTATGATTTCTCAGATATCAGCAGACTTTCCGGTATTTAAAAATAATCTTGTGGGGTTTTTTTTGTTTTTTTTTTTTTGGCGTTTTTTATTTCTTGGCTTAAAAATTATAAATACCCCCCAAAATCTTGTGTACCATTCTTTTTTAATCAAAGATAAAGGCCAAGTTGGTTTGGTAGTAAAATTTCGACTTTTGCTCTAAATAATTTCTAGTTTAGATCAGATAACAAATACGAGATCAATGTGGTATAGATGAAGCTGTTGACTTAAGTGCTTTTATTGTTTCTTAACCAAGGTTTAAAAATAAGTGATCCGTTCCGAAATAGATATCACTTTGTTTGGAAATAGGGCATTAATATCATTAGACTCATGCAAAGATAGAACAGGGTGAAAGGTGAATTCATTAATATATTCATTCGTTAATGCATATTTATGGGACTTCGAAATGAAAAAAAAAATATTTTTGAACGATTTAGATGCCCAATCAAGACTAATAATTCATTTTTCTTTGGAAAAGAAAAAAAAAAGATTTACAAATATAAAAATGAAATCTGCTATGCATATTTCAATATATCACGTCAGAACATCATTTCTTGAACTGCCAAGCACCGCGTGTTCGTGCAAGATAAATTATATTTTTATTCATTTTAATTGTTTCATCGAATGAATCACTTTAGTGCAGCAAACGATCAAAAAAAAAAAAACTGTCCCGCATTTATTGTTTTAAAAAATATCACATTTCCTATTTATTTCATTTCGTATAATCACATGTTCAAAATGACCTTTTTCTATGTTTTATTTGCTGTAGTCATTAACTTATTTTTTTAATCAGAACTTTTGGAAATGCTATAGCAACACGTTATTAAAAGCTGATATTTTTAGATGCTCGTGCAGATAATAAATTTTTGATTATTTCACCTACGGATTTTTTTATTTTTCGCCTACGAATATTTGATAACTTCAAAAACTTCATCAAAAAACCAATATCATGTTATGACATGATAATAATGCTGATATATATTAATGGATCATGTGTAAAAACTCCACTATTTCATCTGGCTCTAAATTGTTTCACTTCATATATCTTTTTATTAAAAAAAACCTAAAAAACCTAATGAGTATTAAATATTAACCAGTATTGAAGATCTTGGATCGGTTTTCTTTTGATATTTAAAATTCCTTTGAGCTCAAAAAAAAAAGAAAGAAAAGAAAAAGGCAGCTTTCTGCAATTTTTTTTTATTTAACTCAATTTCATTGGAAAAACACTTTTATTTTTACCTTCCCTGAAAATAGAGTTGTCTTATTTCTCAAAAATAAACAAATTAGTTACTCGTAAAATTTTATTTTCTGAATCATCTTGTATACATAGAGCATTTTTTATTGCATGATTACGCACAGAAACCACAAGGTGAAGGCTGCAATTTAGGTGGGGGAAAAAATCTTGGACTTAATGCCGAAGTTTCTTTGTAAAATGACTGACGTGAGCTGCTAGTAGGGAATAATAGATTTTTTTTCATTTATTTATTTCTTCTTAGAACTAGGTAAGATTACATCAGTGTCCCGTACGCTATGACAAAACACAGTAAACCACAAATTAACTTCTTTCAATAAAAGGACACACCACCATTTCTTTTTTACTCATACCTTACTCATTCACATAAAATTCTCAATACACACAACCCCAAAAATCGTCCCTCCCCTTCAAGTGCCCGCATTCCGGTAACTTCAATCGAAACACCCTACCACTTTTTTATATTCGAAGATCTCTTCCGTTCAGCGGAGCGGATAAGAGTGCGATGAGGTAAGAATGGGGGGGGGGAGGGTGAGAGAGAACATCATTCTTACTACGCGGCGCAACTCTTACAACCTTTTTGTAAATAGAAAGTGAACTTGAGGAAGGCGCGTGCTTGTCACCTGGTCTTCCGAGAATACTTTTTTTTCTTTCCTTTCTTTACATTCAAGATTAAATGCGCTGGAAGAATACAATGTGGCATTTATGTTGGCGACTGGTTAACGCGTCGGCTTTTTTATGTTGGAATGACTTGTAGATTCTTCTTTTAGTATTGCTTCTCGATTGTGAAGTAACGGAGGTTTTGCTTGCTCATGATTGTTTACTCGCTAGTTAGAAACAACTTTCTCTGTAGGATGTCTAATCAAATTTATTTCTTGTTTTTTATTTGTTTGTTTGCTCTTTTTGTTTATTAACTTACTATTTTTTATTTATTTATTTACCTATTTTAAAGATAAAATTAATTAAAAAAATTTGTTCAATGTTAGGAATAACTCTTGACTTATGAATGAATTAATAGTCGGATTTGAGACGAACGATATTAAAGCGTATATGGATTGTTGGTGCTGATGACGATGACGGTTGGCGGTATTGGCTATTGTTTCTAATGCGCCTGACGACTTTTGCTGGCGGTAGAAGGCATCACAACAAATGTACGAAGGTTGCTTATTCAAGGTATGGGTCACCATTGCGGGTGAATGGTAGTTAAAGGCCGAACTCGCAACGTTAGGGTGTGCAGCCGACTAACATATCCACTAGACAAAGGTAATTCGTGTCCGTAGGATATTATTTGACTTATGAAGCTTTCACCACAATCTGATCTAAATTCCAGATATCATCTGCCTTGTTCAAAGCGTTTTTGAATTATTTTGTTCCCATATAAACATACAAACAGGTGTGACCAAAAGTATGTTTTTCTAACTTAAAAAAGTCTGAAACCTGGGGATACGCCTAAGTCCTGAGTTCGAATTAACACCGTCTACATATTTTATTTCGGGAAGAAAGGGTAACGACGTTTTTGTGAAAATTAAAGACAAATCCTTTGAATATAGAATTAGAAACCCTGACTTTAGTTCTGTTTTTCGCTCGGAACTCATTGCCATAAATGAAGCACTGGGCCTCGCCCTGGACTCTGGTGTCAGTGATGTTTGGATCTTGACTGATAGCAGAAGTTCCATTCAATACGTGAGGGTTTGACCATGCATTTATGATAAATTGGGGGAGGATATTGTTGCCGAATTGGCTACGTTGTTCCAGGTAGGTTCTGTGTGCTTGCAATGGATTTTCTCTCATGTTGGTATCCATGGCAATGATGTCGCAGATCGACTTGCCGTGGAAGGTAGTAAACTCCCTACTCCTCCATCGTCTGTTTTAAAAGTCTCAGAGATTCATTCCATGTTTGTTGACAGAGTGAAATCCATTTGGAGGATTCCTCCTGAACACGATTGGTACGCCGCAGAGGGCTCTGGTTTATCTTAGCAGAAAACTCGCTCAAGACTTGTCCGATTTTTCCTTAGCTAGGCTAAATATCTGGCCACATTAGAAGTCCGGTCTTCGACGGTTGTAAAAGGATCTTTTCTACTTGCCCTTGCTTGGCTATTGCCTCTCCCTCTCATATTATTTATTGTATTGATGCCTCTGTGAGGCAACTGTCGGATGAGAGCGAGAGTGTTTTTGACTTTTTGGTGCGCCACGGTTTTATGGACTTGGTCTAGGGGTCTAGACCAAGGGGATCAACAGCAGCAGCAACAACAACAACATATTTTATAAACGAGAAAATAAAAATAGATGAAAATAGAATCATCTAAATCATATTACGAAGCTTCAGACTAGAGTTATGAATCTTCGTTACTTTTTTAAATTCATAAATCGTTACAAATAGGGAAAAAAACCCTTCGTATAGTTTATTGAGAACTCATTTAGTACAGAGAAATTTAAATGTTATTACCGCTATTCATAACCGAGTTCATTTTTCTTTTGATTTAATTTCAGTCAACTTTCCGCTCTTGGCATGAAAGCCCATTTACTAACATCAGATATATGATTTTAGCATTTGCATATTTTCTTTTTTATAAAAGCAAACTACTTATTTATTTGTAGTATTAAAGGATTACGTTGAAATTTACTGATTTATAAATGGGATTTTCTTCTTAATGATAAATTTATATCTATTATGAGTAGTTTGCAAAGGATTTCTGTTATCACTTTTCATATTTGAATAGGGGTCAGATTTGTTTCTTTTTCATTAAAGACAAATGCCTTTTTCCTTGTGAAATAAGCCAGGGGGGAAATTTATACGTCAGAGTAAGGTAAAATAGATAGCTTCAGATTACTTTTACGGAAGTTAAATATATTCATTGATAAATACAGTGTGATCTATTTATAAAGATAGTCGTCTTTGATGACTAACATATTCGTCAGAAATACTGGTTTTCCAGACAGTAAAAATATTTAAACAAAATGCAATTCTGCAAATTTTTTCCTTCTTATATCATAAGGTTCATAATTAGAATTCAGTGGAATCAGTCTTTTACAAATTGACATTTTTAAAATGAGAATTCGCTACAAAATGAAAGTCGAAATGAAAATCTTACTTCGAATTTAAAGTCCAAAGAAAGCAATTTATTATTTAGATTAAAATGTAAAAAAATTAAGTTATTTGAATTTAAACACAACAATAAAAAAATCTTAAGTTGGAGATTTTATATCCAGATAGTAAATTGTAGTTTTAAATAATTTGAATTGGTAACGTATTTGGATATAATAAAATGTAATATATTGAAAATGCATTTTTTTCTTTAATTTTAATGAAAAACATACTGAAAGACTGATATCTTGGAAAAGATTATATTTTAGAGATTTATGACAAAAATTCATTTTATATGTTATTTTTGCAATATCTAAAGAATATGAAAAATGCTAAAAGCTTAAATTGTTTTTAAATTAATTTATATTTTAATTCATTTTTGGATTTTGGAAAAGTTGATAGTGACCTTTATTTTGTCCTAAGGAATACATATGCTAAATATTATCTAGATCGGACAAAATAAATAGGACAAATAAATTCTCATTTATGTATATACCCAATTTTCCTTATGAACTAACTGGTTATTAAAAGTGATTAGTTTAGAAAAAAATTAATATCATAGCATAAATCTCATTTATGTTTTAAAAATAAAGATAAAGTAAGTATTTTAAAATTTTAAGTCAATTCCTACTTAGGTAAACATTTTTTTTTGTTTACTTTTTATTAAATAAATACAATTAACATAAATAATTTATTAAAAAAATTATTTATTTTCGCAAGAATTCAAATCGCGTCATTCACCTTCACGTGAAATATACCGAAATCCCCATCATTTTATTGATTAAGCTGCTGCCTGTTGATTTTAATTTTTATTACAAACTCCTAAAACTCTATTTAAAGTATTAAAAATTATTTTATTTTATTTATTAATAGTTGAAAAAACAGTATTAACATCGTCATCCACTACAAGTTTTAAAAAATGTATTTGAACTTGAGTGGATGAATGAAAGGTATTTTATTAACGATCGAAAATGTGAACAAGATATATATGGATATTGTGAACTAATGGTAGGAATTGAAATTGCATTATTTTTAAGTGTCATTCTCTTAAATTCTCTCTGTAATTGAATTTTGTCAAAACCATTTTTACCAAAAAGAAAAAAAAAACTGATTTAAAGAAATTTTTGAATGATGTTTTATTTCTTATTTTTTTCCTGGTATTATTTAAAAAATGCCGGTATTTTGCACCTAATTTGATTATAAAATGATTGTTCTAAAGTTAAATACTTATAAATTTACAAAATTATGATAAATGCGTTAAAATATCATCTTAACATTCTGGGGGAAGTGAATTGTTTCGTTGAGTACTCGAAGATCCCTCACCTGCTTTTCGATTCACAGGAAGCAGGTTGAGAGGGAAGCGACGAGTATTTCAGGTGATGAAACGGAAGTGCTAAAAAATATTTCCGTCTTCCATTTTTTTTTAATCGTTTAAAAACTGAACTCGGGAAATAATGTAAGAGTGAGATATAAAGTGAAATATTTAGTTATAAAATAACTTAAGGGTGCAGAGCTAGTTTGTTTCAAATGTAACTCGATTAAACAGGAAGCATTTTATCGATTTTGAAACTATTCAATACTTTTTATATAAGTTGAAAAAGTTCTAAACAATTTAATTAAAATGTAATGAATAAAACTTTTTTGATAAAAAAAATACATATTTTTCTTTCTCTACCCTTAAAAGATTTTTTTTAAAAAAAATTCAAAACGCATATGCAAAAAAAAAAAAAGTCATACTCGTTTGAAATTTCACAATAAATTTTTAAAAACATTATGCATATGTTATTTCCTTTTTTGTACTTCTAGGCAATAATACAATTTTAAGAGGCTATTTGTATTAAAAAAACGTCTTTTATTTTTTAGTCTCAAATTATATTCATTATATACTGAAGTGCCTAAAAAAAACTAATTGAAACCGATCTAGTTAGTGACAAGTTAACTAGTTAGCACCAACCTAATATAGTCCAGAGCCCCCATTAGCACACAGAGATGCAGCAGTACGGCGTGGCATGGATTCAACTAATTTGTGAAGATATTCCTCAGGCAGTTATTACCACAATTCTCGGAGAACAGTCTACAAAGCCATAGGAGTGCGAGGTGGTGGAGATTCCCTAAGGAAAGCACATTACCAAACATCCCAGATATGGTTGACAATGTTCATGTCAGGATAACTAGATGGCTTAGAGAGGGAAATAAATTCCTTAGAATATCCCTCAAGCCACTCGGTAGCTGCTGTAGACCTGTGGGGTAGCTCATTTTCCTTTTGGAATTGTCCACGTCCGTCACAATGCACACAGGTCATGAATGCATGTAGAGGGTCAGAAAGGATGTTAAATCCTCACTGACTTATCGTGGTAGAGTCTACACACATCAACGGTCCCATTTCATACCACCTGCACAAACCTCTTACCCTCACAGAGCCTCCAAAAGCTTGGACAGTTCCTTATAAGCATGAGAAATCCATAGATTCGTGGAGTTTTTTCCTTACCCGTATACAGCCATCCACCCGATAAACTTGGAAACATGACTCCTCAGGACGTTTTACCAATCATTAAGAGCGAAATGGCAGTGTTGGCTACCCCAGGTAAGGTGTAGAGCTTTGTGTCTCTGAGTCACCAATGCTACACGAGATGGTTTGCGGCTGTGAAAGCCCATATCAATCAGATTATGTTGCGTAGTTCGTACATCGACAATTGTTGATGGGCCTGCAGTCACATCCTCAGCAATTTAAGGAAAAACCTCTTATGTATAACTATTCTTTTCAGGCGTCAATGATCCCGTTCTATCAAGACCTTTTTCAAGCCGCACCACTGTCGGAGATTTGAAATTTTACCGGAAATTTGGTATTCACGGTACATCCTAGAAATGGCCGAGAGCGAAAATCCAAATTTCATCTCTACGCAAATGCTGTGCTCCCTCTCTCCTGCGCCGACTATTAGTCCCCATTAAAAATCACAAATCTTTATAACCTGCTATTATAACAGCAAGAACTGATGTAATAGCACTGTCGACAGCATCACGTTACGCTAATTAGTTGAACACCTCCATTATATGCATACGATCTGCTATACGAGTTTTTCTGGCTCTTCAGTGTGTGTATATATATATTAACTTTTATCTTTAAGTTTAATCATACTTCGCTTAACGAACACCTCCCATAATTCGACAACAAAAACAAAATTGTTTAAAAAATAAAAAATAAACGATTCTATTGATGAGTGATGTTTATGAAACGAGCGACGGAGAGACATTGTTATCATTTGTAGGATTTAATAATTATTAATCTTGAAAAACGTTTATTTGAAGAGAATTCTTATTTCCCCATGAAAGAAGTTTTTATAACGTGTCGAATGTGATTAGAAAAGATTTGAGTAACAGCGATGTGTTCTACAAATTCATTTGTTGATGATGCCGCATCTCAATGGAGTGGACATGGGAAGAAGATTTGCGAGAGGACAGAGATAGTAGTTACAATAGAATAACAACCTTCTAGTGAAATAAAGTTGGGGCTTGGGACATTATTGTTATGCTCGTTGAGAAGCGTCACTTAATGAATCAGCAGCGATGTGTTTTAGAAATTTTATGATTATTTTTTCCATACGAGATTATTTTTTCCATAATATTAAATAATTTTGTATCAGATGCAATATTTCCTTGTAAAAAGTACCCCTTATCTACAAGTGCTATTTTAATATTTTTCTTTATAACGAGCATCTGAGTTCGTTTAATCAAACACGGAATCATCTGAAAAACTATTGCGACATCGCCGGTATTTTATAATGTGATTCTGTAAACGTCATTTGTATTGTAGTTAATTGATTTTAAAACGCACATGGAAAATCTTTTTCTTGTTTAATTGCACCGTCATTTCTCTACATTTACGGGCGGCTTAAAGGGTGACTAATATCCTCAGTAAAGGCGGATGACACTGATTTGAAATTCTTTAATATGATGTTTCGAATAAGAAAGGGATTGAGATAAGTAAATAAAAACTAAATAAATCAAATTTGAAAAGGACGAAGAAATTTCAATATTAATGAACTGAAGATCGACTTTACAATTTTTTGTATAATATTTCCTACTTAATCCCATATCATATATCATATTTTATCAAGTCCCTGAATCCTGATATAAGAGAAAGTTTGTATATTGCTTCCTCCGAGTACGTGGAAAGATAGAATTCTGATAGTTCCATCGTAAAGGAATAGGTTTCCTTCCTGATGGACTTTCAAGGGAGATTGACCCGCATTTAGGTTTCGTTTGAAAGAGAAAAACTCTACAGTAAACAAACTGAATAAATTTAACTGCAATGAAAGCAAATTTTTGTTGATTCTTATCATTACCCAAAAGTTGGTTTACATTCAACCAGCTTCAATTTATTCTTTAAGACTACGTATGCGCAGAAACAGTACAGTCGCAAGTATTAGCCCTATCAAAAGGAGCTTGCTATAATCCACTCTCTCAGCACACGCGCAATCTTCTCTCTGCGCATACGTGCTCTTACTGGAATCTTGCAACTCGCTGAGTGTAAACAGATCTTAAATGGTTTTACATGCCATACAAATAAACTCTTACGATCTTAATTTACATTAATTGCAGACGGAAAGAATATATACCTCTGATATTAATAACCGAAAGCGCAAATGTATTTATCTTGTGAGAACATGGTGTTGCTTTGGTTAGGAGGTTTTGGTATCTCCAAAATTTACGAGCAACGAATAAAGATTATGGGCCATCGGAAATTAACGGTTGAAGTTTTTTTTAACAGCTTTTACCAGTGTTGAATTATTATATTGTATGTTACTTTAAATGCAGATGCGTTTTTAAAAGGTTGACGAAGAACTATGACATCATAGCTGTTATTTCATCGAAGTTCAAAAATTTGTTTGCCAGCTAGAAAAATTAAAAATGAAAGTTATATATATATATATATATATATATATATATATATATAT
>JAOUZG010030349.1:71911-83319 GCA_026289955.1 Argiope argentata | reverse complement strand
TATATAGATAATTAACCAAAAAAAGAAAATCATATAAGTATATAAGTTTTTGAAAGAAAGTTATTTAGAATGATGTCCACAACTCAAGTAATAGTTATTATTTATCTTTCGCATAGATAAAAAACTTATACGCAATTTGATCTTAAATCTGCTTTTCTTTTGCATTAACCAAACACCATTCAGAAATGTGGCGGAATATGCTTTAATATTAACTAATTATGGAAAATGTGAGTCGGCTTTCTGGCACAGAGGTAGCGTGTCTTCCTCGTGTTCTGGGAGTCCCTTTTTGGGCATGGTTGTTCTTCTGTGTGCTATCTATGAGATATGTGAATGTGCCCCTCTGTAAAAAGGGACTGTGCAAGCGAATGTGGTGAGTGTGTAGCTAAGTCGTACTCGTGGCCCTAGTTGGCGCTACTTCAAAAACCAGAGGCGCTCCTTTTGGCTTAAATCTGCTGCTGTATCAGAAGGGTATCCATGGTAAGTTCCATAAGTAACAACAGCAACATGAGAACATATTTTCCACTTTTATACATTTTAAAAAGAAAACTAAGGCATCTTGAAAAAAAATTAAATTTGAACTTAAATGAAAAAAAATGTATTTTAATTTCAGAAATTACTTATTTTTGTACATATTCAAACAATATTAAATTTTTTAGATAGATATTCAAAATACATCCTCTAAAAGGTTATGAACTTAAAAAACTTCAAACCATTTTGGGCTCGCGATGTATGTAGGTTTGAGTTAACAAGGCAGAGTAATAAAACATACTCTGTAAAAAGGTTTTCTCTCTCCTAAATGCAAATAATTATTTTCAGTCCTACATTAAGAAAACCACTAAAACCTTAATGACCTCATACCGGCCATTCCATTGCGTCTTTTTATGCAGCTTCGACCGAGTATAACGTAGTGGAGGCACATTACCGTGGAAAGGAAATTAATGGCAAACGTAACATAGTAGCTTTCCTGGAAATGCTAGGGTTAGAAAGAAAAAAGAGGATTATTCCATCCTTTAGTAGAAAAGACGGATTGTGGAACGGAGCAACCGGATATCCGACAAGTTTTCCCTTTGTTGCAATGAATGGATTGCACCGGAGAACGCATTTTAATCGAAAAAAGCTCGTTTTTTGTCTGTCTCTCGTCATAAAGCTAGCTTAAAGAATTCAGTTAGAATAAATGTTGCCAATCCTTTGATGCTGTACAGAAAAAGTTGTAAGTTGTATTCTTTGTTTTTCATTCGAAATTTTTTAAAAAAGGGATGTGCATTATTTTGATTTTGGTATATTTTACTAATTCAATAAAAATTTAAATTCCGTTCAAATAACTAAACTTCTCTTAGTTATAGATATTTAATTTTTCGAATGTTTTCATAAAATCGCTTTCTGGTCTTTAGCCTATTCGGTACAAATTTTGCGATCGATTTTAAATTAATTTTTCGATGAGCAACAATTAATTAAAAATACAAACTAATGCAAATTTTGCGATCAATTTTAAATTAATTTTTCGATGAGCAGCAATTAAAAATGCAAATTAATGTAATTTTTGCGATTGATTTTGAATTAATTTTTTGATGAACAACAATTAAAAATGCAAATTTTGCGATTGATTTCAAATTAATTTTTCGATGAGCAACAATTAAAAAGGCAAATTAATGCAAATTTTGCGATTGATTTTAAATTAATTTTTTGATCAGCAACAATAAAAAATGCAAATTAATGCAAATTTTGCTATTAATTTTAAATTAATTTTTCGATGAGCAACAATTAAAAATGCAAATTAATGCAAATTTTGCAATCAATTTTAAATTAATTTTTCGATGAGCAACAATTTAAATTCTAAACCTAGTTCAGAATTTGAAGCCAATGTAATTTTAACTAATTTTTAGTTTCTCTACTTGTTTGTCTGATCGGTAGAAATTTTTGCAATCAATTCAAATTAATTTTTCGATCAGCAACAATTAAAAATACAAATTAAAGCAAATTTTGCGATCAATTTTAAATTAATTTTTCGATGAGCAACAATTTAAATTCTAAACCTAGTTCAGAATTTAATGGCAATGTAACTTAACTAATTTTTAATCTCTCTATTTGTTTGTCTGTTGGGTACAAATTTTGCAATCGATTTAAAACTGACATTGCCGACTGACGGCACTGTGCCCAATTGTTAGATTAGCAGGAAATTAGTTAAAAATTTATTATTATTTCTTATACATAAAATTAAAAAGCAGGACAAAATTATTTAAATAAATTTTTTTATCATACTTTGTTTTTAAACGGACTAAAAAATATAAAATATTTTCTCTTGGAGAATGAATTTGTATAGCAATCTGTATGGCGATTGGAGGAAACTGTTTTATAGTTTTCAGTTCATTTTAAAGACATAGTTTATTAAAAAAACATTTCTAATATTTTTTTATCTGCATTCATATGGTCATTTGATGTCTAAGTGAAATTTTATGAAAAATTATCCGAAACCAACTTTTCTTTAGCTAAAATTTTCTTTAATTATTTTTCGCAGAGATACACATTCTCTGAATAAATATAAATTTGTAGGAGACTCTTTGATCCTAAGAATTATAGCTTGAATCCTAATCTTGATTTAGAGACGAACTCGAGCTGGGATATTCGACTTTTATTTCTTTCCGTTCTTCGCGATATTATTAAGTAATAAAAAAAGAAAATGAATAAAATTAGAAAAATATAATCTATTAGCATAAAAAAATTAAAATTAAAAAAAAATAGTACAATATTTTCGTCAAATTATGCCAAACAATTGAAAATAAAACTATTGAACTAAAAAAATTGTCTCAGATTTATTTCATCCTGAGAAGTAAGTAAAAAAATCTCGAATTTTTATCATTTGCTCCGATTTGGACACAGCGCCGTACATTTCGGTCCGGGATATCCTGATTAGTGGTGCGTTGGATTCGCATCCCTTGGGCTGCAAGATCGATCCCGTCAACCGAAGACTTTCCAACCGTTTTTGTAGGGTGGTTAGTGCACATTAAATCTGTCGTGGCCACAAAGTCCTCCATTTCGAGAGTTATAGCACTGGAGATACTGGGTCAGAGGTGTTCTTTCTCTGCTCCAGATTTAGATTACAATATGAGGATGAATAAATGGAATGCGTGAAAGAAGTCGGCAAGGTAAAAAGGGTTTGTGACGTGTGTGAACTAAAGGTCATACCTCTTCCCTCGGGTGTTTAGAGGTCCGTACCCTCAGGAGGTACTGCACCCGCTTTCTGTTGTAAAGTGGAACACGAGAACAACAACAGCAGAAACTGTGCATTTCGGTTTTAAGAAAATTGCAATTTTAGGAAAAATTTAGATTAGATATAGATATTTTTAAAGCATTTTTCAACTATTATTGTTTATGTAGTTTTGCTTATTATTTAGGCATATAAAAATATCTCGTTTTCTTTTTCTGGATCTTATCCAGATCCGTATCCGTGTAGTTTGCGTATATCCAATTATGTATATCAAAATTAATTACAGCTAATTATACGAAGTTCGTGTGACCCAAGAATTGGTTTGATAATTAAAATCTAGAGTAAAATGGGAAAATTTAGAAAAAAAGTTTATGTTTATGGATGAATAATTGAATATGATATTTTTCCCAAAATCTTTCATTGAAGTTTATGAGCAAATGCGTTTCCTTCTCAAAAACGCCAAAATCATGTCAAACACATACCAAAAGCTAATAATTTAGAAAGTATTAAAATTAGCACTTGTGTCAAGAAAATGCCATGAAAAAATCAACTTTGAGAAATGAATTTTATTCATAAGTTGAGTTGATTGTTTGACCTGAGAATCCGTAAAATTCATCTGAAACTTCACAGAAATAAACTCATTACGTTTATTTCAAATTCATTACAAATAAATAATTTCGAAGATATCCATACAAATTTCAATAAAAAAGGTATTATTATTATTATTATTGAATTGATTTCAGGGGCAGCAGAACATTAAACAGTGTTAAGAGAAACTGAAAACTAGCACGTTCTCATAGGATCGTTTTTTTAATCGGTCTATTAGTTTAGAGTTGCTCTACAAAATTGAGTTATTTTATTTTTTAAAGTTGCTAGGTATTTTTTAGAGTAATGTCTTTTTTTGCTTAATTTTGAAATAAAAAAAAGAATAAAAGCAAGTTTAAAATTCAACGAGATTCATATGAAAGTTTAAAATTCTTAGCTTTACATTTCAAAAAACGTTGCTTATTGTAGTGTCCGCCATCTTACATTTATATCCTCTTTTTATGTAAGTGGAAAAGGAAAATTTTGTAATTATTTAAAAAGAGATTTGATGGATCTTCTTATTTCAGACAACCCTATTTGAAAAAAAAAAAAATGTGGGAAAAAAACCCGATTGTGGGACTAAGCATGTTTAACTAACGTTCTGTCCTTGAGCAGATGAATCAAAACGCAAAAAGCTAAATAAGTGAAATGTGGTGTATTGTTTGTGCACCAATGCTGTGGATTTTTGTTAAAAAAGTCTATAGACAGAAAATCTGTCTTTCTATCTATTCGTATATATGTGAACTTAAAACCTCAAAACACCCAACTGCCGAAATGCATCAGAAGGAGGTTTAAATCCATCAGCAATTTGTTTTTTCTTTGATCTCTTTATTGTCAAGTTTCAACTCAGAAACAAAGTAAACTAGGTGACTGAAACTTGGTGTGTGATCTTCTACATCTGCTTTAAACATTGTATTCGTTTAGTGAAAAGAAATAGCTCTGAAATGAATACCCCATTCACTTTACTCCAATATGAAGCTAAACACATTTCATCGTATCGTATAAATTAGCATATGCGCATTAGGTTATCGTATAAAAGAATATTACAGAATTAGCATATGTGTTAGAAGGGCGTTAGTTGAAATTTGCGTTGTTGGTGATGATGGCGTGTCCACTTTAAAATGGAAGGAGGGTTGCAGTATTTTCTAAGGGTATGGACCCCTGAGCACCCGAGGGCTGAAGTTTGACTTCTAACTCATATGAAGATGACACACACTTATCACATTCGCTTGCACAGCCCTCTTAACAGGGGGGGGGGCACATCCACTCACCTCACAGATAGCATACAAAACAACAACCATGCCCAGACCGGAACTCGTACCGGGACGCCGAGAAAACGAGGAAGAAGCGCTACCTCTGTGACATTACTCTGGTCGAAATTTGCGTTGTATACATAAAAATGCATAAAAATTATAGCAACAGTAATTACATAGTTTGTTTAGTAGAAATGTTAGCAAATTTAAACTTTAGTGATGCTTAAAAAAGTGATGGATAGATACTTTTGATGACTAAATTTATGTTATACTCGAAAATTATATAGCATGTGTATGTAGTCTTTTATATTCATTTTATAAGGATACAAATTAGTACTTTAAGTTACTATAAGTTATCTTCAACTTATGATCAAAACTGATTGGAAACTGACAAAAGTTCAACCTTCAGCAAATTGTCGTCTGCCTCAAAGAATTTCCTAAAAGAATGGCATCTTGGTCGAATTAAGGAAAATAAAAACTTTAACATTGTTGTAGACTTGGCTTCGGGTATCGGTTTGAACTCGCATCTATAAATAAATACACAGACACGAACAATTTTGAATCTGAAACGAATTATTTGGGACCAATTTTATTTCCAATACAACGACATGATTACGGTCCGTTAGCGTGTTTATAACATTTGATTGTATCAAAAAAAAGAAAAGAATGTAACCTTCAAAACATTTTTATCTGTGTCGAAATCAGCCCGGGAGGATGGCATTTCGTCGCTTATCGAGAAGAACGTTCTCAATTTGTATTGCTATTGAGAGAGAGTTAAAAAAAATGGGGAAAATAAAAAAAATAATAAACAAAAAAGGGAGAATTTAAACTATAGGCATGCGAAACTGTTTTTTCTCTGCAGTTGTAACGGCCTCTGGATATTAGAGGTAGGTTTCAAGGGTGTGTTGTGTATTCGTGCGTGACATTCGACTTGCAGATGATGCGCGTGATGACGCAACCGAGGGAGAGGCATCGTAATTGTTTTATCCGCTCACCGACTTTCGTACAATTCGTGTGATAGTACGCTTTTCCACATTTGAGTGATTTTAATATTTAAAATCGAGTATTTCGGAGTTTACGATTCAGATATCTAGTTCTTTAATTTTATTATTTGAACGGATTCAAAAAGATTACCGAAATTTTATTTATTTTGATTCTTTAATAGCACATGATATTTATATCAACTTGCTTTCAGCGGTTTCGAAATAGATAAGTGATAGTATGCGCTTTTGAATCAGAAGGAAATACTTCCATGTTTAATACTTTTAGCATAAAAACTACTTCATAAATTATGGTGATACTCAAATTCCGTTTTTAATGCAACGTGTTTTAATTAAAAAGAGAATATCAGTTGAGGCAGACGACTTTTAAAAACCACAGGTAGCTAACGTTATCTATTATTTATTAATTTTTCTTTTATATATGTGGAAATTTTTCTCACAAATGCTGTAGAGTAAAATAAGTTTCAATAATGTTTTGAAACAATTTATCAAATATTTAATTAATTAAGAACTCAATTAATCTTTTGGGGATGTTTTGGAGAGAATGTCTGTTTTAATTGCTCATAAAAGACTTACTTTTCTAAAAAAAGGATTTGCGTTTTTTTTAGTCATCGTGAAATCGCTGCTTTTAAATTTCTAAAAACTAAATATACACAGTTCTACACCATTTTTTTAAGAATTCTTCCAAAATCCACGTAAATTTTAGAATCCTTCTAAAATCAATAAAAAAAAATTGCCAAGAATAATTTCAAATCGGAACAGTTCTCACCGTTCCACTGCTTGTCCAGCAACAAAGTATCTATTTATTTTTTTAAAATCCAGAATCGTTTGCGTTTAATCAATTATTTATTAAAAATTGAAAAAAATATATAAATATCTGGAGGGAAATGTGCATGGAAATAAAATTGTCAATGATAAGGTAATATTTTGGATGTTAACATGGAATAAAAATATTTCTTGTGCGATAATTAAACACAAAGTTATTACAAAAAGCAGCAATTCCATTTCTAATTAAATAACTGAATATTTTATTTACTTTCATTGTTTGAAAAGTTGGCTATATTCTTTCTCATGTATTAAAAATAAATGTATAAAGTTTGGTCTCTGCGCAGCTGTTTACAAGGCGATGTGGAATGTATATAAATACATCCGAAGCCACCTTGACGTTTATTTATATTATATTGTTGCGTTTGAATTTTCCTGATCCTATGCTCAAAATTATTTTTCCCTTCAGGAACAATTTTGTTCATTTTGTATTTGATTTTCCTTGTTGATAATCATTAAGCGAATATTTTTACAATCGATGATTTTTTAGACAAATATTAAACTATCGGAAATATGATTTAATTTTTGCACGATTGCATTCACAATTGAATCTTTTCGAAGCATTCTTGAAGACAGTAAATGCGTAGATAAATCAGAAACAATTTTCGAGAAACACATCTTAAAGCAAAATAAATAAATCGGTAATTTAGGGCTAAGGAGATAAATATCAAAAAGTAAGAATGTATTTATCCTAAAGGTTATATTTCAAAATTTACACAAAATATTGATATTAAAAAAATTAATTTTTATTTCAATTAGCTGAATCAAATGGTTAAAATATTCATTTTTGCGTAATGTTTTGAAATCTAGCTTTTGAAGCCATATTAACTTTTTAAATTCTCACAAAACCATAGCTCTGTTTCTTTTTAAAGTAGCCAACTTTTTTTTTTCATTTAAAAGAAGGCAAAACTTTTCAGAATGTGAAATGCGTTTTCCTTTCAGATATGAAAAACAAAATTCGCTTTTACGATGCGTTGACTTTTTATTTATTTATTTATTTACAAAAATAGGAATGAACTGACAGATGGACTGAATTTTTTTTATTAAATAGTATACATAAACTTTATTTAGTTTTCGAACAACGGCAAAATAAAATAATTCAAGCATAATATAAAAATCAAACATCGAAAATGAATAGTAAAAAAAAGGCATTTAACAAAGAACTCTAGAAAAAGTGCTATTTTTATTCACTTCAATAAACCTTCTGAGGTGTAAAAACGGTCCAAAATGATAGTTAGAAGATCCTGAAATGAATCGTTCTTTCAGATAAATATTTTAATTTAAAATTTATTTTATTTGAAATTTAAAAAAAATCTCGCATTTTAGTTCTTTTGAATTAATTTTTACATAATTATCAATGGAACTAATAGTGCATATATATGATTCTTAAGAGTGAATTTCCGATTTGAAAATTATTCATCTCAATCATTTAAAGTTCGATACTATAAGTCTACTAATATCTGTTCCGTCAATATAAAAATTTCGTCTTTTAATCAATTTAGCAAATGCTTTGCCCTTTACTACCATTAAGCATTTATTAAAATATAATGGCATTTTATTAAAATATAATATACTTTGAATTCTGAGGTATCATATATCGTCCTAAAAATATTCTACTTCAGATTTATCAACTGTCAATCTTTTCCGAAATGAGTCGTCAGTTTTATTACGCAGTGTCTTGCCTTAAAAATAATTATGATGTTGCAAATTACAAAAATCGATGTCGTACTATTATAATCATAACTAGGCTCACGTTTTTATAATGTAATAATTGCACGTTGAGTGTCTGTGAAATAGGCATTGAGACGAGCCAAAAGCGTACCACAGTACCCGAAGCGTGAACGTTTTAACTAGAGTTTCGCGGAAACAAGTAATGCTTCCTGATTAAATGATCGTGCGATGTAATCTTCCCCACCGCATCGGAGATTCCTCAGGTCAAGTGTTCGTTTATGGAGATTGACTGAGATTTGCTTCGTTTTCTGTAGTTAAAGCACATTAGATGAAATAATGTTACTGAATAGTGCATATTAACTATTGCTGTTAAAAGCTGGCGCTTTTTGTTTGTCTTAATGGAAACAAAAAGTTTTTATGAAGTAAATTTTTTTTAAAAAAAAATTAGATTGAGTTGACGAATTAAAAAATTGGAAATATTTTCAGAAAGTGTCGAATCAAAGTATTTTAATTCAACAACAACAACAAAAATCCTAATTTTTCCCTCTTTCTCAGATATTTTTGTGCTATTTTCTACTGCAAACAAATAACATAATTTTTTTAAAAATAAGTTTCTATTTAGATTAGTAGGAAAAATTTTATTTTTGTTACTTTTTATTAAATAACTATAATTGTTGTTCCAGTTTTTTGCTTCACAACGGAAGTAGGGGGGGGGCAGGAGCTTCTAAGTATATGGACCCCTGAGCACCCGAGAACAGAATGAATTCTAGCTCCTATACGTCACAAACCCTTTTCACGTGGTGGACTTCATTTCTTCACATATTGTAATTTAGACCTGGAATAGAAAACGATCACCTCTGACTCAGTACCTCCAGAGGTATTACTCTCCACATGGAGAATTTGTGACCACTGCAAATTTAATATCCACCAAGCATGAAGAGCTTATGGCTGGCAGGTTCGAACTCGCAACCCAAGGAATGCGAATCCAGCGCCTTAACAACCAGGCTATACCAGCCTAACAGCATAAGATACTATAAATAATTGATCAGAAAATTATATTGGCGTGAAAGTTTGTTTTTAATTAATTAATGAAAAATTAATGAATTAATAATTGAAAAACCGCATTAACATCAAAGATCATCCACTACAAGTTTTAAAAAATGTACTCTAACTTGATTGGATGAATAAAAAGTATTTTATTAACTACTAGCCGCCTTTGGCGACCAGTCAGTTCGTCAATATTAATGCCGACTAAAGGGTTAAATCATTTTTTTTATATAACTTGGGCTCATAATAAGTTTTTCAGCAAAATATTTTTAAGCTTCAAATTTCGATAGTCACATAATTCACTCATACTATTATGTAGGCCTTAAGCAGTCCTATCTTTGAACTCCACATCTCTCCCTGATTTTCTATCAGTGCACGTAAAATTCACTTTTAAATTAAATTGAAAATGATGAAACTTCAATTAATATAAAGACCTCTTTACTCAATCCAAGCATGTCTTTAAATAAAACTAAGAGCTGAAAGCACAGTAGTCCGACATTGAAGTTTTATGTTCAATACAGAAATTGAAAAATTATAATTTTTTTATAATTTATAAGATCTCAAGGAATTATTCAGCAAAAATTTCACAGGTTAATTGAAACCTTCAGTTTTTAATTTTATTTTTAGATGTATATAAATGTTCTCAATTTTAAAATATTCTGGGAAAGTTCCGATAATATTAATTCAAAGTAAATTATTGACTTATTTAAAACTGAATTAAAATGAATCAACGCAGAAAACAAGAAAACTTAAGTAGGATAAAAAAATTTAAGGGAAATTCAATCTTCTAACCCGAAACATCGTAATATGAGAATAATTTGTGTGCAATACGGTTGTTTTTATTTACTTTATTTATAACAAAGACCACATTCATACAAAATATGTAATTACTATCATGCGCATGTGTATAAACTCAGTAATTAAAACAATTTGAAATGATATTACAAAATATACTTAAAATGTGTTATATTTTTTTGAATAAAAATTGGTATCACTGAAAAGCTTAGTTTACGAATTTCAAAAAGAATAAATAGAATTTTTATGCAATGTCGTATTTCTAAATTTTTAAATAAATTACTTCTTTAAAGATGTAATTAAAAATTTCCCTTTTTAAAAACCCTCTATTATTGAGTACCTACAACCCAAGAAGTAACTGCATTCCGAAATTGGTAGCTCTAGTTCCAACGAATTGTCCTTTAAAGAATTTTGAATAATTTCTGCATCATGCAGTGTGCTGATAGTATACCAATCTATAAACGTTATCATATAAAAAAAAAGTTACCCATTTCAAAAATATTGTTCTGAAAAACCAAAATTATATATTAATTACATACCAAAAATACTATTATTATCTTCAAAGAAAATTAAAGCCGGCTTTCTGGCACAGAGGTAGCGCATCTTCCTCGTGATCTAGGCATCCCGATTCAGGCATGGTTGTTCTTCTTTGTTCTATTTATGAGGAGTGTGATTGCTCCCCCCGTAAAAAGGGGCTGTGCAGGCGAATATGATGATTGTGTTGATAAAGTCCTACTCTTGGTCCTAGTTGGCGCTACTTGAAACACGAGACGCTTATCTTCGGCTTGAAATCTGCTGATGTATCAGCGGAGCTTGTCCATGGCAAGTACCATAAGTAACAACTACAAAGGGAAAATTAGATAAAAATCACCATTATTCTCCTAAAAAAGTGCAGTATTATTTATTCGTACTTCTATTATTCTCTAATTAAAAAAATATTGTGATGGTATCATGTGTATAATTTGATTAAACGCATTGGAAATTTGCACACACACACACACACACACACACACACACACACACACA